>ML506804.1:62604-84109 GCA_005239535.1 Nicotiana rustica | reverse complement strand
TCTAATTTGAAAATAAAAGGAAAAAAAATAATTTTATTTTACGTATAACACAAAATAATAACTATTAAAAGTATTGGTTATTTTTTAAAGAAATAATAAATGGCTTCTCTATTAAAGTATTTATATCTAAACACTTAAACCAAATAATGAAAAGAAACAAAAAATGGAAAGAAATAGGAAAATATAAAAATAATGGTGTAGGGGTTTGAACCTTGTACCTCAAAGACAAAACCATCTTCACATCTAACCTTCAACCAGTAGGCCACCCAATATTTTAATATATTTTGTGTATAGCGTCGTTAATAAGGGCGCTATACCTGTGTACTTTTTTTTTGTATAGCGCCCAGTTTTTGAGCGTTATACATACTTTTGTACTCTTTTTTTTTTCCACCTATTATTGTTCTACATGTCCAAAATAATCACATTTTGGTTCCGGACTCTCTTTTACCGAAACCTAATGACAATTTCAGTGCATAATAAACTGTAAAAACAGAGAACAGTTTCAACTGTGTTGTAAGATTGTAAGATAGTTTTTCTTGTTCAGAAAGACTATTCAACAGATCTGGTAACAAGTAGTAACAACTATGCACGTTAAACGGTAGATGCTCTTTTGCCGATCATTATTAGATATAAATCTCATTTTTTGAAACAATAAGAGTTGATGAACATGGGGGAAATCATCACTTGCAAATAAAAAAAATTAAAAAGAAAAATACGAAGTGTTTGAAAAGTACATACATAAAACTTAAACATGTTTCCCATTTTACCTGATTAATACCCGCGTCCTAGTTCTCCTTTATTTTCTCTTTTGATTATTTGAATTCTGTGTTGCAAAACTGATTTGGTAAATGGATAGACTTAGGTTTTTCTTTTTTCTAAATTATAAGGCTGGTTTTATTCAAGGTATTATTTTGTTTTCATTAGATGAATTAGAGCCCGTTAGGCCATGATATTTTTTTATTTTTTTCGAAATTAGTGTTTGGCCATAAAAATTTTAATTTTCACTTGAAGATGAATTTTGGAATTTTTCAAAATTTTGAAAACTCAAAAAAACTATTTTTCAAAATTTGCACTCAGATCACTCACAAAAATTAAAAAACAGCCAAAAATTATATTCATATCCTAACACAACCATTTTTACTTGTGTATACGGTAAAATCGAGGATACCCGATTTTATGAACTCGAGGGTATGCCTCGAGAGTGAGCATGTATCGAAGCAAGTTCGAGCTCGAGGTACATGAAGGCTGAGGAATCGAGGTCATGCTGAATCGAGGTCAGGCTGAATCGACACCGCAATTACAGAATCACGAGATATCCGCAATCAACCACTAATCTCGGCGAGGATCTCGGAACCGACATAACCATTAACGGTTATTGACATCAATAATGTATCTTACTTCCGAAATTAGAATCATACCTTATTTGGGATTCCTCTACTATATAAAGAGGAACCCTGTTCATTTGTATGTGACATTATTATTATTATTATTATTATCATCATACGCTCTTACCACTTACGGCATTACTAAGAAATATAAAGCTTTCTGCTCTTTTATTCGTTCTTAACTCTTTATAGTGCTTATTGTTCATATTGCTATTGTTGCTCTTATTGTTCTTGGCACTCGATCCCGAGTCTAATCGCGATCGAGGTCGATAACTTGCAATTACACGGGTTCGATCATTATATCAAAAAATATATGTAGAAAGGGCCAGCCAGGGCCTTACAAAAGAAAAAGAAAAAGTTACAATCTAGTTATGATCGGGGCTAGCCCCCTCAATACCAGCCCCTTCCCGAGCAGCTTCTTCGGAGGCATCTTCTTCAGAAATCTCATCTCCGTCTTCTCCACTACCGGACCCTCCATCATCATCATCATCATCGGAAGAGATGAGCTGCCTGGCTTCGGCCTCGAGCTATTTTTATCGAGCAATCTCTTTGGAAAGGTCGACACTTGAGCATGAATTTCCTCGAGGGTTTCCCTCCGGGATTGGCACTTCGCCAAGTTGTTACGCAACTTCTCCCGATTGGAAGCCTCCCTCAGTTGGGTTTGACCAGCTACAACGTTAGCCCGATACTGCACTATGGATTTGTCCGCCTTGGCCTTAGTCTTTTGGATCTCAGCCTTGGCCTCGCTGAGCCCGGCTTCGAGCTCTTCGACCCTTTTGGCCCGAGCAGAACATTTTTCTCTAAGATCTTGGAGCTGGGCCTTTGCCGATGATAACTTGGCCAAAGTTGCTTTCTTTTCGACAGCAAGGTGGTCCATCCTAGATTTCCACTGATCACAGTCGATCTTAACTTGGTCGACCTCCGCCCGAAGCAGGCGGATCTTCTCCACCTTCTACTGCAACTGAGATTTCGAAGGGTTAGCTTCCACAGTGGAGTCAATTCCATATTGTATCAATAAGACGGTTACCTGTTTGTCCAACTCGACCTCCTCCTCGTGAGCCTTGGCCAGTTCCGCTTGAAGGTCCTTTATGACCTCGTCCTTTTGGCCACAAAGAATCTTCAGAGCGTTCCTCTCTTCCGAGACACTCAGAAGATCGGATTTGCACTGACTAAGGTCAGCTTGGAATTTGGCAGAAGCCTATATCAAAAAGAAGAACACAAGTTAGAAAGAATAACCTTAGAAAAAAGATGAAGAGAGAGGACCAAAACACAACAAGCACTTACCTTGGAAAAAAGACGTCGAGCCTCCGCCATGAGGATCGAAGCATCAGTGATATCGGAGGCATCATCGACCCCCATTAAGAAATCCTGAAAAAGGATCACCAGCGCTAGAGCCTCCGCCAATCTCGGAGGTCTTCAACCTTTGGGCATCCCTTATCACCTTGTCAGAGAAGACCGACATCGAAGGCATTTGACCTATTGTCATGGCCCTGAGCAAATCGCTCGGAACATTCTGCCCGGTCCTCCTGGTTTTAGAACCGGGCTCTCCCAGTGTAGAAGTTGACGATCGAGAAGCCGTCTCAACCTCGGGGGATTTGGGGTTCGCCCCCGAACTCTTCTTCAAAGCCTCTTCGATGTGAGGCTCGGTTATAACATGTGACAACTCGGAACACAGAGTGACCTCGATAGCCTTTAATTTATAGGGCGGGTTATCAACGCCGAGGTGTCTTTTTCTTCCTCCTCATCCTGGTCTCTCAACTTTTGGACCGTATCCGCCGAGAGGCCGACTGCTCTTCTCCTCACCCTCCGAGATTTGGGTTTGGAGACCTCGGATTGTGAGGGATCCTTTCTCTTCTTGTCCTTTTCCAGCCTCGGAATCAGGGACTTACCTTTGCCGCCTTCACTCGAAGGCCTTACGATGGCATCCTTGGTCAGGAATGCATAAATAGAAGATCAATAGTGGAGACAAGGAGTGATCGTTTCGGAATACATAAGAAGGGACCTTACCATGGTTTTTGGCCTCCCACTTTCCTTTAGCCAAATCCCTTCACACTCGTTCAACACGAGTCGAGGTGGAGGCAAGCTTGTGGATCCAATCTTCAAAATTGGGCACTGCCTCGGGCATCCAAGGGTCAGCTGCATGGTCGAAGAAAAATGTTAGACAAGATCGAAAAAGACACAGAACCAAAAGAACAAAAAGTCACTTACGTTTGGCTTTCCACTCCTCGGGAAACGACATCTTCTCTTCTAGTATTATATCACAGGTCCTCACCCGTATGAATAGACTCATCCAACCCCGATCTTTATCTTCGTTGATATTCAAGAACAAGGCTTTGTTTGCTCGACAGTTAAGTCTGATTAGCACTCGATTGAGTCGAGGCCTGTATAACTGAATAAGGTGGTCCAATGTGAACTCCAACCCCTCAGCCTCGTTGGAGTAGAAGCGCAACATGATCACTATGCACCAAAGGGAGGGGTGGAGCTGATCGAGGGTGACCTCGTACCTTTTGCAGAAGTCGAAGACCACGGGGTCGATGGGACCCATTGTGAAGGGGTATGTGTAAACACTCAAGAAACCCTTCACATGTGAGGTGATGCTCTCTTCAGGCGTAAGAATTTGCACCACCACCTCTGGACCCCATCTGCAGTCCTTCTTCATGGCCTCGACATGGACCTCGGTAATCGAACACATGTACACCGACACATGTTCGCATCGTCCCGGTACCGATGAGGGGTTATCAACCTTAAAATCAGTTTAAGGGGCACAGGGGCCATGTACGTATTCATGGGTGGCCGGTTCTACCTGCGTTTTGTCGTCGGCCGGCCGGGAGAACGAAGATGGAGCTTTCTCTTTTTGCGGTACTGTTTTAGAGGTCTTTGCCATTTACATATGAGTGAGGAGTAAAAATAAGGTTTATAACTGGCGGCTCCGGTGGAACAACGGTGGTTTAGTAGGCGGCGATGAGGGGAAAGCAAGAAGGATTGTGAACTCAAAGGTTTTTTATCAAAGCAAAGTAAAGTTTGAATCCACTAAAGACATGGTATTTATAGATTTAAGACGGCGGTTCAGTGCCGCTAGTGTCCGACCGACGACTGACAAGCATTGATGGTTTTTGAGAACCGAACCGACGGGACGTTTCGGTCACATCCATCGCTTACGTCATGAAGACGACGTCATGGTCAAGGTATCGAAGAATCGAGGCTCAAATCATTTCTTATCATTTCATTTTAAAGAAACGCGGGAACTATCTGTATACGATAAAAATCGAGGATACTCGATTTTATGAACTCGAGGGTATGCCTCGAGAGTGAGCCTGTATCGAAGCAAGTTCGAGCTCGAGGGACATGAAGGATGAGGAATCGAGGTCAGGCTGAATCGACACCGCAATAACAGAATCACGAGATATCCGCAATCAACCACTAATCTCGACGAGTATCTCGAAACTGACAGAACCGTTAACGGTTATTTACATCAATCATGTATCTTACTTCCAAAATTAGAATCATACCTTATTTACGATTCTTCTATTATATAAAGAGGAACCTTGTTCATTTGTAATGGACATTACTATTGTTGCTGTTGTATAATTGTACAAGTATCACAATTAACAGTTGTAGAGAAAAAAAATACAACTAATGAAAGAATAAATCAGTAAATAAAGAAGAATATGTCAAAAGAAGGACAGCAGTATGAGGTCATGTTAAAGAAAATCTGGGCAGGAGCACATGGGCAAATCAAGGTTCGTTTAGATCAGTTCACTTCACACTAGTACATATAACATCAAATCAATTATGGCATTAAGATGTCTAATAAACTAACAATAAAGAGATTGTTAATTTCAAATCATTCATCCATTTGCCTCGCACTAAAGCACCACTAGACATGGTTCTTTTGACCAAAAAAAAAAAAAAGAATTACTCGCCACAATCTTAGCATTACTCTAAGCTTAATTGTTAGTTAGTCAATTAGTACTATTCTATGTCCCTTGTGGTAGACATGGATTTGTTGTGAGATGCACATAATTTTGTATTGTGATTTGCATCTTGTTGTCCCCTCACTTTCTCCTAACTCCTTTGAAGTTTGACTCTTAACACACTTGCTATTTAAAAAATTTAGGTTCAATTCTTCTATTTTTAACATTTCACAACTACTCTCTTCTTGTACCCCACCGCTTATTTGTTAAAACGACACTACACGGTTTCTCTAAACAAATGATGAACTTAGGGATTGAAAATAATTTGATACTCTTGTGGAGGGGAAGACGAACATACATTACTCTTTGGTCCAGAGGCGAATTCAGAATTGGATATTTAATATAAATACAGAGTCTACGCAAAAGTTACTGAGTTCCCCGGAAATCCGTAGTCAATGCTCTAGGTCCGCCCCTGCTTTGGTCCCAACTTATGCGATTGTATTTCTTTTTTCCGTCTGTCCCAAAAAGAATAACATGTTTAAATTAATAATTGAAATTTAAACTACTCATTTTATTTTTAATGAGATAATTTGTAATCACCCAAATATTCGTAACTTATTTTAGTTCACAAATTTTAAAACTCTTTATTTTTAAAAAAATTTAATACTCCCTTGAACACCTTCACATAATAACTATATTAACATTTTTTTCCGTTTTCCAACTTTGGCATAGTGCCCATTATTACATGTTTGGTTATCACGTTACAAAGGTTGAAAAAGGAAAAAACTGAAAAAGGTTATCAACGTTCACTGAAGGGTATTTGTCAAAGCTAACCGACGAAGGGGTCATGTGCGGAGAGCGTGAGAGCAAGTATGACCCACGTTCTTCCTGTGATGGGTCCCACGGCGCACGTTACGGCGTCGGTAAGAGTCTTGCCAGGTGGAAGGTGCGATGTGGATCCCACACACCTTGGCTATTGCCAGCGTGTCCCAGACAGAGGTCACGTGACTTGGCATATTGACTCGAGCTTGATATTTTAGAAAAACCTGTGCATAGTTAAATTCAGATGGAAGTTTCCTTTTAAAAAATAATTAATCTTCTTAGATTTTTTTCTTTTTAAAAGGGACAAAAATAGTTTTCATATGAGTTTGTTTTCTTTTGCTCTCATATGATTAAGAAATGAAGGGATGAAGGAATTTGGAAGATTGCACTGTAGGGAGCATTACCTACAGCCGTACACCAAACTGTGATCTAGTTAGACCGTATTGTGGGCCATACTTGCAAGTGGACTTTTTTTTTTTTTTTGATTTTTACCTAGTTATACTGTGATAGAAACCTATTTAATACCTTCATTTATGTTCGTTATTAATTACTTTTTATATCTATATTTACTAGTTTTATACAAAATCATTAAAAAGGAGAAAATAAAACATACCTTAAATAATGGGTATTAGTTACAAAAAATATCCTACATTTAAGATACCCAAAATCAGCACTTTCCCAAAATTCCTTCACCGTAAGAAACCCACCCCAAAAACCATCACCTCTCTTTGCAATTACCAAATCCCTTCACCGTAGGAAAAAATCCCCAAAATCATCACCTCTCTCTAGTTTACCCACAGTAAGAATCCCAATTGATACCCATAATATTTTTAACCCAAAAATCTCACTTACTCACTCATATTCCATTGTTATCCCCCCAAAATTGCTGATTTTTTTTTATCTTCCAAAGATGTTGATATACGATTTCTCTATTTAATCGTCCAAAATCTCTTTCTTATTTATACAATACAGAAGAAGTTCGAAGATTTACTCTACAATCAAGTTGTGGGTAAGCTTCACTATGCATTAAAGTTGGTTTTAGGTTGAATTCCATAATGAAACTCGAGGAAGATGAAGTTTCGGAATTGTATTAAGATTGTATGATAAATGTATCATAATTGTATTTGAGTTGTATTTGATACATCAATAACTAAGACAATGCTGATACAATACTAATACTATTAAAATATAATATTGTATTATAATTTAAGTTTAGAGTTGGTTCTAGGTGGATGTTTTTAAATTGAAACTTGAAAAAGATGAAGATCAAAGTTGTACCATAATTTAGAATTGTATCACAATTGTAACACAATTTGTAGCTAAAACAATACATGATATAATATTAATACAAGTATAATTCGATATTGTATCAATTTAAGTTTAGAGTCGGTTTTAAGTTGTATCATAATTGTATCAGAATTGTGTAAGAAATCTTTCAGGATTGTAGAGCACTTGTGAGATCGTGACAAATTTCATAGTTTGTATCACAGATATATGATAATTATATATTTATTTATTAGTATTGTATTATTTTGGATATTAATGTACCATCTACAAGTTATATACAATTGTGATACAAGTATGATACAATTACGTTTTACGTACTGATGTATTTGATACAATTTAAATATAATATGATACATTTATCATACGATTCCTGAATATTTCTTTATTTTCAGTGTTGTCCGGTCTCCCAGCAAAAGAACGATGCAATTGATGATTTAATAATATAAAATTATCGGTAATGGTGGAAAAAGAGAAGATGGAGATTCTGGGCGTAGATTAAGGAATTTTGTTGTAAAAAAGGAGAGATGAGAGGAAAGGGAAAAAAAGGAAAGGATATAATTGAATCTCTTAATTGAAGGCACATAACGACCTGGGAGCCTTTTAAGAAGCAATCTACACAATTTGTAAGAAAAACCTAGATACTTATTAAAAATACAAAACATAGAGAACATTGGTAAATAAGTTTCTAATATAGTGTAACTATGTAAAAGTTTTTCTTCTTCCTATTTTTAAACAGAAATTTTCAGAAATCACTATATTTTTGTGATTATTAGCTTGTCATAGCTATCACTAAATTACTTCCTATAGCTATGTTTTAACTTGTTATAGAGTGTATTCGACGTATTTAAGCTAATGTATTCATGAATACAATAGGAAAAGTCGGCAGGAAAAAGGGAATTACAGCTAACGTATCGACTGTATTCATATGTATTCGCGAGTTGTATTCGTGAATACAGTAACAAAATTTGCGAAAAAAAGGGATTCAGCTGTTTAAAAACGGTAAGTGAATCAATTAACGCGATAAACTCCTAATATAACTCAACAAACTCAATTATAACACACAAAATATATATTTCCAGTTATAGAAAAGATTCTCAACCGAAAAACACCCCAAAAACAGAGCAATCTTCGGAGATTCAATCCATCCTTTCTTTTTTTAGTGGTATCTTACTAAAATATTTTTTAGTGGTATATTTACAAATAGATTTATATATTAAAATTATATAATTACACTGAATACAGTTAAATACATAAAAATATATTGAATACATGAAGTATAGCAGGTCATCTATGGTGCAAAAATATATGAATACATACTGCAGATACATTTGAATACATATATACATCTGTATACATAAATTATATTAATTAAAAAAATATATGAATAAATTCTACAATACATTGAATACATACTGCTGAATGTATACTTCTGGATAGAACAATGAAACAATGTGAAGCTTTGAAATTATATAATTACATTGAATGCAATGAATATATTGAAAAAGTAGAAAAAAATTAAAGACAGTGAATACAATGAAATACGTGGAATACAATGAGATACATTAAAATACAATAAAAAAAGGTAACAGACTCTTCAAGTTCCTCAGCCCCTAACTCCGTCCCCAATCCACCGATATCCATGCCGCCTCCATGTGGGGCGTCGCTGCTGATACTGTCGCCCTATGAGTCGTCCGGGTAGTGAATCTCTCATTTCTGCTTTGAAAATTTTGAGATTTGCACTTGTCTTGCTCCCAGATCTTTGTTTCTCCTTTATCTTTTTTTTTTCTAGATCTTTGTTTCTACTTACCACAACTCTTTGAAACAAGAAAAGTTGAATGTATCACAACAAGGAAGGGAGGAAGTGGCCGCCGGCCGGATCTGTTGTTGGTGGAACACAACACCTGCTAGGGTTTCCAAAAGCAGGGAGGAAAAAATCAAGGGAAAAAGAGAAGAAAGAGAAAGAGAAAGAGAAAGGAGGATAGATGGAAGAGAGAGGGAGAGAGAAGTTTACTTCCTATACGGTAATTTTGTGAGAGAAAAGAAAAAGAAAGAGAGAAAAATAATACACATCGTATTTGATAGCTTAAAGGTAGGAAGTGACAATAAATAAATATTTCACTATAAAAATTAAAAGGTAGCTATATGAGATAATTTAAAAAAAAGATATTTATTTATAATAAATAAGTAATCAACTTTTACTATAGGAGGTAAAATTTCAGATGGCACTCTCCTGTACTTCCTTTTTCATCCTCTTTTAGACAATTCAATATTTGAAATTTAAAATTTGTCCGGCTTGATAATATGCAAGGTTTACTTGCATACTTTGGTTCTTAAATAAAACTTAATTGTGTTCTCGAAGAGTAGTAACAAGTAACTAACTGTATGTTCATCTTTTAAGTTAACAAATTTCTTAGTTTGTTTTTATTTATTATAGATTTCAAATTATAACATAACATTGAAGAAACAATTTAATTAAAGTACTTCAATTGCTTAGCTCAACTTCTTGGAAATTACTTATAATACAACAACAACGATTTAGTAAAATTTTACAAGTGGGGTCCGGAGAGGTTAGTGTGTATGCAGACCTTACCCCTACCCCGAAAGTGTAGAGATGCAATTTTCGAAAGACCCTCGGCTCAAGAAGACGGGAAATACGAGAAGATAAGGTAAGTGACAATATATTAGTACCATCAATCAGAAACCAAAGAAATCATAAGAACTAGAAAATAGTTGAAATGCAATAACAAAACAAGAAAATAAGCGATGCTATGAAAAACAGAAGGATAGTGTGAATACAACATTAACTACTAGCAATCTAAGGCCACATTATTGAACTATCCTCACCCCGGGCTCGACTACGTCCTAACCTCCACACATATCAGCTCCCACACTGATAGGAGCATGCGCCGAAAAGGCCAACATGAAGCACGAATAACCCTCGCTCAAACGGAAAGAGAAGCCAACCTCCATGTGATTTTTGAAATGCTACAGGCACAACAAGTAGCAATTACTCAGCTACAAATCCATCAAAAGACTTCGAGCGCAATGGCATCAGGAACGGTCCCTCGAGTCGAGCAGATACCAGAGAGGTCGAGCAGCAACGGGTCAGCAATTAACTTCGCCGTTATGAAAATGCTCGAGGGCCTCACGAAGAGGATAGAGTCAAGGTTCGCAGAGAAAGAACCAAGGCTGTGTAAGGAGAGATATCAACCTTACGTCGACAATCGAAGAAACGCCATAAGACGCAACATGCCTCGAATCGATCAAAGGACGGATCGAGGTTGGAATCCTCGGGGACTTACGAACAAAGCTGGGTTGAACAGGCGCAAAGGGTCAGTGGAGGTACTCCGATCACCCGAGTACAACTTCAGCATTGGCGTTTCAGACATCATATCGGCCATGGGTGGAATCAAAGATACTAGGTAGCCAAAACCCATACTATCAGACCCTTAGCAGAGGAACCCTAACCCGGTGTGCAAGTTTCACGACACGCACGGTCATAGGACCGAAGACTGCAGACAGCTCCGACAAGATGTAACTCGACTAGTTAGCAAAGGGTACCTCCAAGAATTAAACATTGGCCGAGCTGTAAATCACCTTCGGGGAAGAAAAACAGCTCTGAGGAGCGGAATGGGAAAACCACACCACACCACTCATATGATCATCGGGGGGACGGACGTTCCCCAAGGACCCGTGATCAAGCGGACAAAATTATCCGCTGTAACGACAAGGCAAATTCGAGGTCGCATGCCTAAAGACATCCTTGCATTCAGTGAGGAGGACTTCGAGACATTGTCTCATCCATATAACGATGCGCTGGTAATTTCTTTTCTCTTGAATAACATTCAAATAAAATGTGTACTCGTGGATCCAGGTAGTTCGGCCAACATAATCACGACAAAGGTGGTGGAGCGGCTCGGACTGCTCGATCAAATCGTATCTACCTCACGAGTTCTCAATGGGTTCAATATGGCCAGTGAAGCAACAAAAAAGGAGATCACCCTCCCGGTTAACATGTCTGGTACGATTCAAAACACCAAATTCCATGTCATTGAATGTGACATGAGGTACAATGAATTTCTAGGGAGGTCGTGGATACACAACATGAGGTTAGTGCCAACAACGCTTCATCAAATGATGAAATTTCCAACAAAAGACAGTATAAAAATAGTATATGGGGAGCAACATGCGGCAAAGGAGATGTTTGCGGTTCACAGCGAAGAACCAACATCCATGCCCTCCACCTCGGAGGAGCCTGAGGGAAAACAGATCCCCGAGGATGACGAGGAAGACTTCCTTACTTCCCCGAAGAATTGGATGCAACTAAATAAGCAATTGAAGAACTGGAGCAGGCTGTTCTGGTTGAACATCTTCCGGATCGAAAGGTATACTTGAGAATGGGACTAACCCCCAAACTCAAGAAAAAACTCATTCAATTTCTTATTAATAACATCGAATTCTTTGTTTTGTCCCATTTAGACATGACAGGGATCTCGACAGAGATAACCACCCATCGATTGAGCGTCAATCCCAGGTTCAAACCGGTGAAGCAAAAAAGAAGACCTCAATCCGAGGTAAAGCACGTATTCATCAAGGATGATGTAACAAATCTCCTTAAAATAGGATCTATTAAGGAGGTAAAATACCCCGATTGGATGGCCAATGTGGTGGTAGTCCCCAAAAAGGGGAATAAATTAAGAATGTGCATAGATTATAAGGACTTGAATAGAGCATGCCCAAAAGACTCATTCCCGTTGCCCAAATCGATCGCTTGATTGATGCTATGGTCGTCCACAAGATCCTCACCTTTCTCGATACCTATTTGGGGTATAATTAAATCTAGATGAACCCCGAGGATAGGGAAGAGACTTCGTTCATCACGAAATATGGTACGTACTGCTACAACGTGATTCCCTTTGGGCTAAAGAACGCGGGAGCCACGTACCAGCGCCTAGTTAAGAAGATGTTTGAACATCAAATAGGCAAATCCATGGAAGTTTATATTGATGATATGCTAGTTAAGTCCCTGCGCACAAAGGACCATTTGACTCACTTGCAGGTGACATTCGACATACTCCGAAGCTACAACATGAAGCTCAATCCCGAAAAGTGTGCCTTCAGAGTAGGTTCGGGCAAATTCTTAGGCTTCATGGTGTCAAACAGGGGGATCGAGATCAACCCCGACAAAATCAAATCCATCGAGGAAATCACGGTAGTAAATAATGTGAAGGCCGTGCAACGGCTGACCCGGCGGATAGCGGCCTTGGGATGATTCATATCAAGATCATCGGACAAGAGCCACCATTTCTTCTCCTTTATCAAAAAGAAAAATAGCTTCGAATGGACTCCGGAATGCCAACATGCCTTGGAGGATTTGAAGCGATATCTATCAAGCACACCTTTACTTCACACCCCAAAGGAGGATGAAACACTATACCTATACCTGGCCGTATTCGAGGTAGCGGTAAGTGGGGTGCTGGTTCGAGAAGAACAAGGTACGCAATTCCCTGTTTACTATGTGAGCCGGACCTCGGGAGATGCCGAAACCAGGTACCCGCTTCTAGAAAAATTAGCTCTTGCATTAATTAGTGCATCTCAAAGGTTAAAGCCTTACTTTCAATGCCATCATATTTGTGTTTTAACAACATACCCTCTCTGAAGCATATTACATAAGCCCAAACTATCAGGCCGACAGGCCAAATGGGCCATCGAACTTGGGGGATATGATATCGAATATCAGCCCCGAACGACTATCAAGTCCCAAATTTTGGCGGATTTCGTGGCCGACTATACGCTCGTCCTTGTGCCCGAGGTAAAAAAAGAACTCCTGCTAAAAATGGGCACATCTTCAGGGGTATGGACCCTATTCACCGACGGTGCCTCAAACGTGAAAGGGTCTGGGCTCGGCATTGGTCTAAAGCCACGTACGGGTGGCATAATTAGACAATCTATAAAAACTGCAAAACTGACTAACAACGAAGTCGAGTATGAGGCTATGATTGCAGGTCTAGAATTGGCCAAGGGCCTAGGAGCCGAAGTCATCGAGGCAAAGTGTGATTCCCTCCTGGTGGTAAATCAGGTAAATGGGAGCTTCGAAGTTCGAGAAGACAGGATGCAAAGATACTTAGACAAAATTCAAGTCACATTGTACCGCTTCAAATAATGGACCCTGGTCCATATACCTCGAGAAAAAAATAGCGAGGTCGATGCCCTCGCAAACCTTGGATCGTCTGTCGAAGAAGATGACATGCTCCCCGGGGCCGTGGTTCAGCTGTCCAGATCAGTGATCGAGGAAGGCCACACCGAAAAAATTAACTCCACTAGCCAGACATGGGATTGGAAAAATAAATACATCAACTATTTGGGAAGTGGGAAACTACCCGCGGACCCAAAAGAATCGAGGGCCCTGTGAACCAAAGCAGCTCGATCCTCACTTGACGAAAATGGGATTCTATACAGAAGAACCTTCGATGGACCCCTAGCGGTATGCCTGGGACCGGGGGACACAGATTACGTGCTCCGAGAAATCCACGAGGGTACCTGGGGGAATCACTCCAGTGCCGGTTCTTTAGTTCGAAAGGTGATCAAAACAGGTTACTATTGGGACAACATGGAAAAGGACGCCAAAGAATTCATCCGGAAATGCGACAAATGCTAAAGATTTGCACCGATGATTCACCAACCCGGTGAACAATTACATTCAGTCTTGTCACCGTGGCCGTTCATGAAGTGGGGTATGGACATCGTCAGACCTCTACCAACGACACCAGGTAAAGCTAGATTCATTATGTTTATGACTGACTATTTCTCCAAATGGGTGGAAGCGCAAGCCTTCGAGAAGATAAGAGAAAAATAAGGCATTAACTTCATATGGGACCATATCCTGTGCCGATTTGGGATCCCCTCCAAAATAACCTGCGACAACAGAAAGCAGTTCATCGGAAGCAAAATAACAAAGTTCCTCGAGGACCATAAAATCAAAAGGATCCTGTCGACACCCTATCACCCATGTGCAAACGGTCAGGCTGAATCCACAAACAAAACCATCATTCAAAACTTGAAAAAGAAGTTGGAAAATGCTAAAGTTACATGGCGGGAAATGTTTCCTGAGGTGCTATGGGCGTATTAAACAACTCCAAAATCGAGCATAGGGGAAACACCATTTTATCTGGTGTATGGGTCCGAGGCTTTGATACCGGTTGAGGTCGGATATCCAAGCGCTAGATTCCGGCACGCTACCGAGGGATCAATTAATGAGGCAATGACTGCAGCCCTTGAATTAATGGATGAGAAGCGAGAAGCTTCACCAGTCCGAATGGCCTCCCAAAAGCAAAGAATAGAAAGATACTATAATAAGAGAACAAACCTCCGACATTTCGGAGTCGCGGACTTAGTCCTGAGAAAGGTCACTTTGAACACTCAGAACCCTAATGAAGGAAAGCTAGGCCCGAGATGGCAAGGACCGTATCGTGTCCTCAGAGTAATCGGCAAAGGGTCCTACAAACTCGGCACCATGGAAGGCGAACGACTTCCAATCAATTGGAACATATCGATGCTCAAACATTATTATTGCTAAGGTAAAAAACCTTCCCCTCTTTTCATTTGTATGTTCCCCACTAAACTTCTATAGATGTCCGATGGAAGACATCAAAGTATCCTCCGACTCTATGACCTTGGGTTTTAAAGCACGCGTTTCACTCTTTTCCTTCGTTCGTTCCCAGAAAAGGGTTTTACCGGTGAGGTTTTTAATAAGGCAACATATATATGCTACCTAAGGAAAAATCAACAAGTATTCAAGGCTTCTATTCAGTCAACCTCGAGTACTGGGGGGCATCACCCCCGAAGATCACCTCCTCGGAGAATTCAAAGCAAGCCAAAGAGGGTCCCGATAGGAAAAGGATGTACCGGGCCAAACGGTCAAATGAACCGTGTCCGCATAAAATAATCGAACCCTCGATGGTAAAAATATGTATACTTGTACCAAGTAATCAGAGGAGTATCTTTCATACAAAGCTTTGCGCTTTCAAAGAATCTTTTATCACAAGAAATGACTCCAGAGCCAGAAATTTCCCTGACACTCGGGGACTAACGTTAAAGACTCAAAGCCCTAATACCTCAGGGCCGGAACTTTGAGCTCGTAAGCCCAAGTTTACAAAGAATGGACCTAGAGACAAAAACTCTCAACGACTCGGGGACTGTCGTTGACTGTCTCCTTATCGAGCTATCAAAGCTCAAGGCCATAAGACCCCAAGTGGGAAACCTCAAGACCGAAAGCCCTCTGCGTTGTGGCACCAAATCTGTAAGTCCTACGGGCATGAATAAATCTATAAGTCCTACGGGCATGACCGAATCTGTAAGTCATATGGGCATGATCAAAATTGAAAGACCTTAAAAAAGGCACAATCATCAAACCTGTAAGACCTCAAGTAAGGCATGTCCAATTTGAAAGACCTTAAAAAAGGCATAATCCCGATATTAAAGTCAAGGCTATGTACTCAAACTTGTTAGACCCCTCAAAAGGCATACCTTCGATATAGACGCCGAGACTATCTCACTCGGGGACTAAAGGCTACGGCCAAACACACTACGGTCAAAAGGCTACGACCAAACACAACGACTACGGTCGAAAGGCTACGGCCAAACACAATGACTACAGTCAAAAGGCTACGACCAAACACAACGATTACGGTCGAAAGTCTACGACAAATACAACGACTATGGTCACAAGGCTCCGGCCAAACTAACGCGACTTGGGGACACCTGATTGTTGCCATAAAATCACAAATACTTCGAAGAGAACCGATTAATCAGGCTACCCTTGGCATAAGCATAAAAGGCTTCAAAATAGTTCAGCCATCGAGCGAAACCTCTCGAGGTGATCATATCGTCGCACAAATGGCTCACAATCGAGGATCTTATCAAATCGTCAAAGAGTCGGACGAACACAAAGACTCCAAAAAAGTCTTTAACAAGGGAAATATAGCCATACTAAAGGTCGTATCGACCCAACGCGTAAGAGCCTAAGCGCTAGCTTAAAAATCCTCAGGGCCAATTCAAAAACCTAAGGGTCGATGAGCTCGAGTCGAAACCCGACTCGAAGACTGAGCCCTAAAAGGTTAACTAAAAAGTACTAAGGGCAAATACATAAGAGCCTACCGGCCAACTAGCCTCAGGGATGACTAGAGGTCATACCGACCTATCGCGTAAGAGCCTAAGCGCTAGCTTAAAAATCCTCAGGGCCAATTCAAAAACCTAAGGGTCGATGAGCTCGAGTCGAAACCCGACTCGAAGACTGAGCCCTAAAAGGTTAACTAAAAAGTACTAAGGGCAAATACATAAGAGCCTACCGGCCAACTAGCCTCAGGGATGACTAGAGGTCATACCGACCTATCGCGTAAGAGCCTAAGAGCCAGCATAGAAGAATCTCAGGACCGATTTTTAAGACCTAAAGGTCAACCAAGTGAAAGATTGATTTGGGGGCCAAACCCCAAGCGGTCAATTTCCGGCCACTGCAAAATCGCTCGCCAAAAGCAGAAACCTAAGGGTTTACTCTAAGGTCCAAATCTCGGACGATGGCTGAACGAGCATTGCAATCTATTACAAAGAAGCAAAGGCAAAACAAGAAATGATGAAAGATTAAAGGCCTTATATATATATATATATTAAAATATCGAAGGGACGTATTTACAGGACTTGTGTCTAAAGCCCTTACAAAGGAGAAAACAAATACAACCCTAATCTATCACCCTAATCCGTCCTCGGGGTCTTTAACGGCCTCTTCCCCCTCGGGGACTTCGCCTTCATCTCCATCATCTTCTAAGACACTGCTCGATTCACCATCAGAAGTGAGCAAGGCAGTAGCCTCCTCTTCTAGGGTCTTCAACCACTTGATCTTGGCAGTCAAATCGATGCCCCCAACATGTATGTCCTCGAGAGCCAGCCTCCGAGGATTTTAACCGAGCATACTCCACAGCTCGGGTCAATCGCAACTCGCCCTACTCAGACACCTTCTTGGCCTGAACATTTGCGGCAACTGCATCCTCTTTGTACGAGGATACGAGCGCTTCGGCTTCAGCCCTGGTTGTATATAGCGCAACGGCCGACTCAGCTAAAGATCTTTGTGTTTATTATTCTCCGCCCTCGCATCATGAAGCTGATGTTCGAACGAGGCCACCTTCTCCTGGAGAGTACCTCTCTCGGTGGTTATCTCACTCACGTGACGTTTGAGTTCGAGAATTTCGGCGTGTTTGGCTGGGAGCTCTTCCTTCATCAGGGCATTTTATTCTCAAACTGCAAAAATTAGCCCAAAGGTGTCAGAACACTAAAGTTGGGTAAATATGCAGACAAAAACAAATAGAGACTATATTACCTTCTCGACAAGACAAGTCCTTTCTCGGGACGCCGCCTCCAAACAAGCCCGAAGTCTACGGAGTTCCTCCTCCTTCTCGGAAAAGCGAGCTCTAAGCTCGTTAGCCCCCGAGGTAAGCCTCCTACACTCTCCTTCGTAGTGAGTCAACTCGGATTGAAACTTGGCGAAGGTCTGATTATAAAGCACCTTGGCCTTGAAGCATGAAAGAAACAAAGAAAGGAAGATGGAGACCTTGGCCCCGAGCAAAATTTACAAAAAATTACATGCTCACAAAGCCTCTCGACCTCACTAAAAACATATGAGGCGTCGATCTCAAGGTTCTCCTCGGCTATAGTAAATAGCCCTTCAAACATATTTTTGTCCCCAGCGGACGCCTCCGCATCAGAAGATTCCCTATCTTGGACATCCTGCAGCTGCCCCGAAAGTAAAGCCGGTTCTGGAGGGGAATCGCTCACTTCGATGACCCCAGATGGATCGATCGGGGCCTTTTCCTGCCTTTGAGGAACCTTGGAACTAGACTCCTCTGGCCCACCTACCGAGAATACCCCAGATCGGGGAGTAGTTTGGCTAGCAACCGGCTCGCGGACATTACCCGATGCATCCTTGATGGCCTCTTCAGCCCCCGACGGGACAACAATAACAACATACTTCGATTTAGAAGCCTCCGACTTGACATCCATCGGCTCAGCAAGGTGCGGGACGACCAGGTTCTTCCCTCCCACGGGCACTATTGAAGAATAAGTTTTCTCCTCTCTTCTAGCTCCAAGACTCTCAGATACCTCAGGGATTGAAGCTGTTGAATCAGCCTTTGTTTCTTTCACTTTGGCTTTCTTTGATTTCGAAGGCTCGGTCGGCGACTTCTTTCTTTTCTTCTTAACCACACCAGGGTACACCGCAACAGCTGCATCAGCAGAAGGAGTTAATTCATGGAGAAATTAATCCAAAGGGAAAAGAAAATAGTTGATTAATGTATCCACTTACGTTTCATGTTCCACCTTGCGGGGAGCGACATCCTTCATGCCGGAATTAGGTCTGAGGTCCTAACTCAGACAAAATGGCTCATCCACCCTCTGTCCCTAACCTCGTCAGTGCAAGCAAAAAAGGCCCTCGAGGCCCGGCATTGGAGTTTAGTAAGGCCATCGCTGAAGAGTCGGGGGCTATACATCCTGACCAAGTGGCCAAGGGTAAGAGGCATCCCTTTGGTCATGTTCATTAAATGTCTTGTCAGGTAAACAATGCGCCAAAACGACGGATGTATTTGGCCGAGGGTCACTTGGTATCACTCGCAGAAGTCGAGGATCACAGGGTCAATTGAGGGCGGTGATAGTTCTACCGGGCCGAGGGTAAACGGATAAGTATACACACTAAAAAAGCCAGCCTCGTATGTGGTTATATCTTCTTCCCGAGAGGGAATCTTCACCAGCACTGATTCCCCCAATGGAATTCTGCACCTTCTCGATATCCGATATTAAGCTGATATACCGAGACATGGGTTCGCACCATCCCGACCTCGAGGAAGGTTTATCGACCTTGAAATTGGAGGTTATTTCACATGCCCCGGGAATGCACTCCTCAAGACGAGGAGGTATTGATGCCTTGCCCTTAGACAGGCGTGAAGAAGAGGAAGGCTTATCACTTTGGGAAACATTGGTGGAAGTCTTTGCCATTCCTTTAAAAGATTTTAGAAAGGGGGAAGAAGTGTAATTAGAGAAAGAAGACAAGGGAGAAATAATAAGAACTCTTTTGGAGGCTTGAGGTTGTGGTGAAAAATAAGAAGCGAAGGAAGAAGTATTTATAAGGGCCTGCCATGTACGTTAGGGGAAGCCAAAAGGCAACCGTCATCGTAATCAATTCAAAGGTTGTATGGACGCGACCTTTTGGGCTCCCCTTTGTCACTTCAACCGCTTGATATGGCGTAACTGATGTAGTAACGGAAACATTTAAGGTTTGGTAATTCGAATCATTTCTTGTCCTTTCAATCCAAGGAACGCGGGGACTATCTGTATACGGCTAAAATTGGAGGGCCGATTTTACGACTATTATGGCTTTCCACTGTACGCATGTATAAGACTCGAGGCACAACTCGAGGATTCAAACCCGAAGGTTCCCTATGATCGACCTTGGGGCAACTCAAATCGGCAGCAACCGTGGACAAGCGGGAAACTCCTGGAAGGCACATGGCTTAAGTTGACCAAGTCTGCAAGAATAGTACAAGTTCGTACCGGATCATTAATAGTTGTACCAGTTGTTCTCTTTTGTAATAATTATACATGTACCATGTTGGGATCCCCCCTCCTATAAAAAGGGGATCCATGTCAATTTGTGCACATATGATATTGAATACAAGAACATTCTTTGCTCTCTAACTTAAACATTCTCTACTATCAGCTCCTTTGATTTATACCTTATATTTATTGTGTTTTGTTTATTGTTCTTCATTTATTACTCATCATTGATCATAAATAGCCGCCTTCGAGGCCCATAAGGTTGTTATAGCTCCATCGACCATCCTCTATTAACATCGAGCCTCAACCTCGAGGACCTATCTTGGCCAACTCGAGGCCCCGATTTAAGGCAGTCTGGTTTGCATGTCTTAGCTCTCTTTGACTCTTATCTTATTTCTTCAACTCACACTTAGCATCTATTGTCTAACAACTAGTATTAAAATAAATCACATATTTTTAGAACAAAAAATCAAATTTAATTGGAATTACCATTTTTAAGGTAAACAGGTACTTAAAACTACGTCTCTTGGGTATGACCTGTGATCCAAGCCTCACGTCCATGCCCAGTTCCCCCGACTGGAAATTACTTATAATCTGTTCTATAAATTCAAATTACTATCAATTCATAATCTGAGCGTTCTAGCATACTTTGTCTTGAAAATAATGCTTGTCTTTAGAGTGTAGATAACTTCTTCAAATAATCTATATGAACAATAACTCGTTGATCGGAAGAAAGGAAAAGGAGACTTCAAAATGAGAAAATTATTGCTTGATCTACTCAGAAATTGAAAAAAATGACAAGTGATTATGTGTGAGTTTTTCTAATTTTTTTTAAATTTTATAAACAAGATACTGCGCGTGTTTGTTTGTCCACATATATGCACTGTCGCACCAAAATAGGCGTGAAAACATCCACAATATTTTCATGCCCCGTTCAAGGAGACTCCCAGGCCTTCCCCATGCTCCGTACCAAATTACAACTCTTCAAGATTTTCTGCAAAATAGTTTAACTTTTATAGCGGACAATATAAAGATACCTAGCCTTAATATAGACAACATTTTTGTAACAGTTTTTTAAATGACCGTAAAGTGTAACTGATATTCAGAAATGGAGTTTTTCGCCAATATTGTTCCTTATCTTTGAGGGTAGGTCTATTTTGGACCTTCAAATATAGCCTTGAGCATATTTAGTCCCTTAAGTATGCTAAAGTGGAGCACCTTTAGTCTCAGTGACATAATGTGTTCAAAAACTAACGGTGTTACCCAACTCTGATTCGTGAACCGAATCTTCTGTTCTGAAGCAAAATGCTTTCTCTCCTTTTATTGGATAACGTAAATAGTCACTTTAATTCCTCATTTTTAGAAAATGTCTTCTAAAATTTTGACCTTGAAAATATCCCCTTCTATGCCAGTTTTCAATCAGAAAATGACATTGTATAGCCGTTGTAAAAAAATGACCATATATATATATATATATATATATATATATAATCTATATTGTTG
>ML506804.1:51690-61877 GCA_005239535.1 Nicotiana rustica | reverse complement strand
TATATATATATATATATATATTCATTCTGTATGTTAATATACAATAATTATAAAAATTTTAAATACTTTTTCCTCTATCAGATGTAGATAGTTTCTAGCACGGGTTAAAAGTGATAATACAGCATGGATATTCGTTTGCTCAATAATATGCTTAGAAGTGATCCTGTCAACTATATTTTTTTCCAAATTTTAACTTTTCTTTTTGGAAAAATTGACCAAACATTTTAAAATGTATATATATATATATACAAAAATATACAAATTTTATACATTTTTTGACTATTATTTTTACAGCGGCTATACTGTGTCATTTTATCATTGAACATCGGCACCTAAGGAGATATTTTCAAGGTCAAAATTTTAGAAGACATTATCTAAAAATGAGGAATTAAAGTGATAATTTGCGTTATCCAGTAAAAGGAGAGGAAGTGTTTTGCTTCAGAGCAGAAGATTTGCTTCATGAATCAAAGTTGGGTAACACCGTTAGTTTTTTAGCATATTGTGTCAGTGAAACTAAAGGTGCTTTACTTTAGCATACTTAAGGGACTAAATATGCTCAGAGTTATATTTGAGAGACCAAAACAGACCTACCCTCAAAGATAAGGGACAATATTGGTCAAAAACTCTTCAGGAATGTATATAACTTAAGCAAGTTTTATTAACACTTAATCTAAGAAGTAAGAAGTAAATTCAAAATTCTACTCGAGGTTTGTGTATTGGTAAAATCTGATTTTAACACGTGAATAGAGTATATGGCGACACAATATTACTTGAGATAGGTTTTATCACAAGGATAAACCACTAATGGAACTCAGTCCCCACGAGAAGTGTCTCTGACTCGGTAACTCCTTCCCCCCAAAAGACGAGAGCCATGTCTCGGTGAAGAACTGCAAAAAAGGTTCTGTGGATCCATTGGTGGAGAATAGCACGACATATGACTTGGTCTTCAATCGTCTCCTAGATATTAGGGATCCACTCATATTCACTATGCCACATACTTCTCCCATATTCAACAAGTATTTTGGTGGCTGCTAACCACCCAAAGCGACATGGGGAAGTGGAATTGGGCATATGAATGTTAGACATAGGCTATAAATTCCTCCACTTCCCTCACTTGTAATTTATTCAGATACGATTGAACTTACTCATCACTAAAGGCTATTATATTTTTTGTGGGGAAATCGATCTTTACTTTGCAAGTACTGTGGCTCATAACGAAACTCAATAAAGATCATTCTTTATTTACATGACTATTTTAAATTGCTTTATTATCGTTATTTATTTCTCATTTAGTCTGATAATTTGATTCAATTAACTAAGCTTTGTTTTGAACAAATTATCAGTGACCTTATTAAATATAAATTTAATTATTTTATTCTTGAACTATTTTTCAGTTAAATAGTTTGGCGTGCATCGTGGGACCCTCCAATACGGACTTGCCAACCTATAGATTCACCAAACAAAGTGGTAAACCCTCGCCACACGATTCCCAGAATGCATCACCTCAAATGCATTCCTTGGATGAGCCTAGTTTAGAAGAAATCTTGAAGTCCTTTATGGCTCAACAACATAGTTTAAATGCCCAAATAAGCAATGATGTTCAATGCGTTAACAAGGAGTAACAACCATAACAACACACCAACCACGCAAATAGGAGTGGCTCCAGTCACGAGTACCCCTAACTCATTGCTAAAGGCTTTTGGAATTCGTGACAATTTTGAGGCCGAAGGGTCAAGTATGTCCGAAACTGCTGAATTACAAAGTTTAATACTAACATTCAACAACAGGTTAAGGAACAGAACGAGAGGATTGAACAGATCCCTGAAGTTTCACCTGTTATTAAGGGAATCAGCATAAATAAATATTCTCAACAACCTTGGAGACCAGGACCAACCCCACTCCCGATCCCTAAGAAGTTCAAAATACAAACATCACAAAATATGACATGATCTAGGACCCGCACGACCATACCATGTTTTATACGACTGAGATTAAGGAGAATGCCCTAGCAGAGAAGAAATTAGATCAATGCTTGTTAAGAAGTTCAGAGAAATCCAAACAAAGTGAGCTTTAACATGGTATTCCTACTTATCTGAAAACTCCATTAGTTCTTTTGCTGAACTTGCATATGCTTTCATCAAAGCGTACTTCGAAGACCAAAAGGTGGTGAATTAAGTAAAAGACATTCTCAAAGTTCTACAAGGAAGAACAGAGTCACTTAGAAATTTCATTGATCGATTTCAAAGGGAGACGATGTTGCTTTCAAGGTTTTAGACAAATGGTCCATTAGCTTTCATAAGAAATGTGAATTCGAACAGTTTTGAAGCTTTAAAGAAATTGATTTAAAGGTCCCAACCAAAATATGGAATGATGTGTACCACAGGTACAACACTAAGCTTCGAGTAGAAGATGACATCTCAACACTCCTACGATTTGAAGAAAAAAGATGTCTGGGTACAACTATCAGCCTGAAATAGTTCACAGATGAGACGAGCCAAGGCACCGAGATTCCAGAATCTGTTATGGACCTTATTTCAGACCCATGCACTGGGAAAATGATCGAAGGCCAAGCTCAGGCCGAGACAATAGAAATTACGGGTGAAGAAATGATTTGGCAGCACATCGAGCAGAAATGGAACCGAAAACATCAAAGGCCACGATCATCATCCCAGATCTAAGCTGATCGATCGCAACTTCAACATCAATACAACAGAGTTAGTAGCAGTACTGAGAGACATGGGAGACAAAGTGAGATAGCCGAAAGAAAGAGGACAGATCCCAAAAAAAGGAGCTAGGATGATTGGTGTGAATTCTACGGTGATCATGGCCATAAAATCGCAGAGTGCAAGGACCTGCAGGGCAAGGTTGACCGACTCCTCAAAATGGGTTACCTTACTTAGCTTTTTATCAAAAACGCCGAGAAATTCGATATGAAAAATAGGAATAATGAAGAACCACCCGGGCAATGAATGGTGTCATACTTAATGTCATCTTTAGAGGAGATGCAATGAATGGTGTCATATACACATCCTCAAAATCGCTCTCAAAATATCAATTACCCGTGAGAAGCACACCCAGCAAACCCTGGCCAGAGAATAAATCACTTTCACTGACAAAGACACAGACAAACTAATTATGCCACAAAATGATGGTCTGGTAATTACTTTCTAAATTGTTGACACTGATGGTAGACGTGTTTTAGTTGATCTAGGTATCTCGGCTGACATCATTCAAGTATGATCAGTTGAGGAGATGCAACTTGTGGATCATATCATCCCAAAAACATTACTACTATACAGATTAACAACTCTAGTTAGATGACCAAAGGTGAGATTACTCTTACAACCTTTGCAGAATGACTAACACGGGAGACCCCGTTCCAAGTTGTAGCCGGAGACATGTCCTACAATGCCATCCTGGGAGACTATGGATACACGACATGGATGCAGTACCATCAACCTTGTACCAAGTAATAAAATTCCCTTCACTATGGGGGATTATAGAAATTCATGGAGAATGGAGAACCGCCCGAGAATTTAATTCAATTGAAGCTACCAATACCCATCCCAAAAAGAAGCCGAGAAATAGAAACTACATCAATTTATTTCGGAGAAAGATGAGTCATCCCCCGAGGATCGAATCCTCAAACCAAAAAAGATCAATGTTGTGTATTCGGTCACCAAAGAGTTAGAAAAAGTGATATCTTCATTCATTGGCTGGAGAGAAAAGCGAACACAAATATAAGTTAATTGAATTTTTACGTAATAACTCCGGTTGTTTTGCTTGGTCTCATACAGATATAAAAGGAATTTTGCTAGAGGTAATGACTCACAAGATGAATGTCAATCCTAGTTGATGCCCGATCAAACAAAAGAAGAGAAACATATGGTCCGTGAAGAATAAAATTATGAAGGAAAATAATAGATTCATTCGAGAGGTGAAGTATCCATATTAGCTAGACAATATAGCGGTGTACCAAAAAATATTGGCAAATATAGGGTGTGCGTCGACTACAAAGACCTCAGCAAGACCTGTCCAAATGATTCCTTCCCCATGCCAAATATTGACCAACTTATAGACTCCACCACCGGACATGAACTATTGTGTTTTTTGGATACCTACACCGGTATAATCAGATAAAAATAGATCCTGAGTATCAGGAGAAAACATCATTCATAATTGACTTGGGGGAACATATTGCTACAACATCGTTCGGGTTAAGAACACTAGGGCAATATATCAAAGGCTTGTCACCCAAATATTTGAAGATTACATTGGGAAGTCCATGGAAGTATACATTGGCGACATGCTTTTGAAATAGATCCAAGAAGATGATCATCGGGATTACCTACGGGAAGTATTCACTATTCTCTAAAAGTACAATATGAAGCTGAAACCGGAGAAATACGCCTTCAGATGGGCTCAAGTAAGTGTCTTGGCTTTTTGGTCTCAAATAGAGGAAAGAAGTTGATCCTGCATAGATAAAAGCTATTGAGTAAATCTTGAAAGTATTAAAGAATAAAAAAACATTTAATGAGGATAATCGATCGGATAGCAGCGCACGACCAATTCATATCCCCTTCCTCATAAAGATTCCATAAAATCTTCGCAGCACTGAACAAAAATAAGGACTTTAATTGGAACCCCGAGTGTCAACAAACACTACGAAAATCGAAGAAGTACCTATCAGCCACTCTTGTCCAAGCCTCAGACAGGAGAACAAATACTAGTGTATTCAGCTATATTGGAAGCTATTATAAGTGTCATATTGGTAAGAGAGGACATAGGCACGCAATCTCTAACATATTATGTTAGTAAGGCACTTATATATGTCGAAACCATGTATCCTCACTGGAAAAATTAGCCTTAGCCCTCATGAAGGCCTCCCGAAAATTAAAGCCTTACTTTTACTGTAATCTTGTTTCAGTGGTGACCACCTTTCCATTACAGAAAATTCTTCATAAATTGTATCTTCTCCTGATGGCTTGCCAAATGAGTAGTTGAGCTAAGAGCATCCTTTCACCGCTATCAAGTCACAAATCCTACTTTATTTTGTCGCTGACTTAAGTGTGAATATACTCCCAAAAGCTACAAAAAAATGATTATAAATTCCGGGACAGACCCTAGACTTTTGACACTATATATAGACGACTCCAGGAGAACTAAAGGGTATGATTAGGCGTCGTACTTATCACTCATACCGGAGAAATGATACGACAAGCCATTACATGTCTTTTAATAGTTAAAAATGCAGTAGACAATGAGGCTATGATTGCAAATGTCGAACTAGCCAAGGAACTAGGAGCAGAACATATAAAATTGAAATGAAACAACCCAGCCCGTTCAAAACCCGGGTCCAATGGTATATTCTGACTACCCATGACCCCACAAGTTCATATATGTAATTAGTTTCAAAATCCGAGTCCAAATCGACTCTCAAAACTCAAATTCTTATTTTTCAGAAACTTGACAAAGCTTCACAAATTTTCACTTTGATTCACATGGTTTGATGTTAAAATCCAAGACATAATGATGGAATATGATTAGAAATAGATCAGAATCTATTACCCAAAGTTTGTATATGAAAATCCCTCTTCAAAATTGCCTCCTACCGAGTCTAGGGTTCCAAAATATGAAAATGAGACCAAAATCCCATCCCTTGGATCTTATGTCTAGTCGCAGGTGTCGCAATTGCGATCCCAGGTTCCAATTTTATCGGATGTGCCCGACCACTCACGTTCCAATAGTATAGCCCTCACACAAAAGGCAAGCAAATGGGAATATATGTGAATGGACAATGAACATTAGGGTTTATCTTCTTAAACCGTGTATTCATGTGCAAGTGTTCTATCATAACTCAAATCAACACGTAAGAGCAAAGACAACGATCATCTACGACACCATAACTCGAGGGCTGTGAGAGATGTTAATCACGCTCTGGTCCAATGGCCATACTTCATCAACCAAACTTATGGTTTGGGCGCTTTACAGGTACGAGAAGTTGTTACATGTCATGGTTTTGGTTCTACGAGGTTGAGCTAGTATGATAGTTTAATTGATGAGATGTTACTTTACTTTTGACTCCGAGTGGAGGATGGGGACTTGGTGTTCTTATGAATAGGTGTGTTGGTGCTGGGCTATGCACCGCTGTGAGGTCATATTAAGGTAAGGTCTGTTGTGGTTATTGCGTGTGTCTTGCTTCTTCCTTCTGGAGTGCATCCGTAGTATGGTATCTGTGAGGAGTTGTGCCTATTTGGCTTGTTTGATGGTTCTCTCATGTGTTCCTCTTTTCATATTTCGTCACTTTTGAGTTGTGCTTGTTGCGTTTGGATTGCGATGTGTGTGCCCAGGTGGCATTTGAGATGGCTTGTTGACCGGATTAGAGCTCTAGGTTCATAGGTGCTATAGGGCATAAGCTAGTTTAGTAAAGTCTTGCGGATCGGTACAAAGACGTCTATACTTATCTTCGAGGGGCTATGGAACTATTAGGAAAACTTCACTTCTTTCATTCCTATCGTGCGAGTTTATTGATTTCGGTGTTTGAGCTTTTGTCATTCTATTCTCTCACAGATGGTGAGAACACGAGCTGTAGTTACTGATGACGCTTCCCCCAGAACCGGTGTTTCTAAAGGCCGGGGCAGAGGCAGAGTTCGAGAAGGAGCACGTGGTATAGCTAGAGCACCAACTGAGGATCCACCAGTAGCTCCGGTTGGGGGGACAGAAACCGGAGGCTCCTGTTGCTACCCCAAGACTTCAGGAGACTTTAGCATAGTTCGTGAGCATGTTTGGTACATTGGCTCAGGCGAGATTGATTCCGCCTGTACCAACTACTTCACAAACCGGGGGAGGAGCTCATACTCCCACTGCCCGTACTCCAGAGCGGCAAGTCCACGTTGGTCAGGTTCCATGTGTCATGCCAGCACAACATGTTGCTCAGAATCAACCCACAATAAGGGCAACAACAAATGAGGAGGAACAACTTAGACTTGCAAGGTTCAAGAAGTATCACCCTCCTACTTTCAGTGGTTTGGCTTCGGAGGATGCACATGGTTTTCTAGAGGAGTAACATCGTATTTTCCGCACCATGGGTATTGTGAAGACGAGCATGGTTGTTGGCCCATGTCACTGAATGGGTTTTGAAGATTGACAAAAGGCGTCCAGTTGAACCAGGTCCATCAAAGCATACACTTCTGAATAAAGCAGTTGGATCACAAATCGTACAAGTCTAGGAGATATCAGTGATTGCTAAGTATCAAAGAACTAAGAGAATGTCTCCTAATACGAAAAGGTTGCAAATTGATAGAGAAGACAGAAGTTGATTTCAGCTAGGACAAAAATAGAGGAAGGAAGTTGAGGTACAATCAAACTTGTCTACCAAGGAAGAGTTGGATCAGAATTGTATCATGGACTTAACAAACGGCCTCTATAAATAATCAAAGTATTACTGCTGAAACATGTGACGCACAAGTGCTAAAGTGAATCAAGTTCTGAAGCAAAAGTCCCAGAGGTTTTGCAAGCAGAATTGTTGTGCGATACAAAGGCTACAGTTCAACTAGAAGAAACAATTTCATTATTTGTATTCGAGTCTAGTTGATTGTAGTAGGAGTTTAAATACTGTATCTTATCAGCTTTCATAGAAGCAATTGTAATAGGTACAAACTGATCAAGTTAGAGTTAGCTTGAATTATGTAGAAATTAGCTAGAGGCTAGTTGATACAAAGAGGATTAGAGTTAGTCCTAGGATTACAAAAGAGTTTATTTTGTAAGTCCGTTTTGGCTCAGAGTTTAGTGAAGAGTTTGAGCAAATCCTACTGAGGAGTAGGTCGTGGTTTTTTCACCTTTTGAGCCAGGTGTTTTCCACGTAAAAATCCCTGTGTCTTTACTATTACTGCTTAATTATTCCGCAAACAGTAGTAAGTAGTAGGCTAAGAAGAACCAGGTTCTTCTTATTAGACAACACTCAAAAATTGGGTACTGCACAATTAACTTATAACATTGTGTAGTATTGAAGTCTATAACATCAGTTGGTATCAGAGCGGGTTATCCTTGAAGAGGCTAACACCTAGGAAAAGATCAAGATGAGTTCACCACCTGGGAACTGGGAAGGAAAATCAACTGCAAGGCCACCACTCTTCAACGGCCAGTACTATTCTTGGTGGAAGAATAGAATGAAGGATCACCTTATTGGAGAGGACTATGAACTCTGGGACATAGTCACTGATGGACCACTTGCAACAATGAAGAAAACTGCTGAAGGGGTAGATATGCCTAAAACTAGGGTTGGCTGCACAGCTGAGGATCTAAAGAAATGGGAGAAGAATTCCAAGGCCAAGAAGTGGCTAGTGTGTGGACTAGGCCCAAATGAATACAGCAGAATCCAAAGCTGCACCACTGCCAAAGAAATCTGGGATACTCTACAAGTGGCACATGAAGGAACAACTTAAGTGAAGAGGTCTAGAGGTACATTGCTATACTCTCAGTATGAAAACTTCACTATGAAGGAAGGATAAACAATTCAGGAGATGTACATAAGGTTCACAACCTAGACTAATGAACTCAAGTCTTTTGGAAGAGTCATCCTTGAAGAAGACAAGGTTGAGAAGATCTTGACAAGGGTTCTGCCTATCTCTTGGGAAAGCAAGATAATTGCCATTCAGGAATCAAAAAATATGGCAACCCTTAGACTAGATGAGTTGATTGGCAACTACTGCTTATGAACTCAGAAGGCTGCCCATGAAAATGGATGCCCCAAAGAAAGAAAGAAGTCTAGCACTAAGGATCACAAAGGGAGCAGATCTGGAGGATGATGAGATGGCCATGATCACCAAAGAATTCAAAAACTTTCTCATGAGGAAGAAAGGCATATCTAGGAGGGGAAACTTCAACAAGGCAAAGGCTCCTGAAAGGACAGCTAATGAGGGATGCTACAAGTGTGGAAAAATGTATCATTTCATCAAGAACTGCCCCCAGTGGGAAGTAGAATGGAGGAAGGAGATATATGAAAGAAAGAACAGGAAGAAGGAACTGGTCCAACCCTAGAAAACTACTACAAAGGCTATGGTTGCTGCTTGGGGGGAAAGTTCAGATGAAGAATCAGAAGATGGTGAGACAGAAGATCAACCTCTCATGGAAATTGGAGAATCTGATAAGGAGGCTTATGAAGAACCACAGGTAAGTATCTCACATCTTAAAACAAAAATAAAGTTTCTATTTAAGGAGAAACTCTCTGAGTTGCTACTTGACTTCATTGATGATTCCGACTTGGTCATGCAAGTCTAACTCAACTGAATAGGCTGGTCTCTAAGGACTTAGTGGTAGGGCTTCCTAACATTAAGTTCAAAGAGGACAAGGTTTGTGAGGCATGTGCAAGGGGGAAGCAGGTAAGGTCTTCTTTCAAAAGTAAGAAAATGGTCAGTACCACCAGATCATTGGAACTGGTTCATATGGATCTCTGTGGTGAGAACTCTAAGTAGTGGTGGAAAGAGATATGTTATGGTACTAGTAGATGATTTCTCAAGGTTCACTTGGACCTTGTTCTTGGCATCTAAGGATGACACATTTGAAATATTTACCTCATTTGTCAAGAAGATTCAGAATCAATTAAGACATCAACTAGCATCCATTAGATATGGCCATGGTACTGTGTTTGAGAATACAAAGTTCACTGAGTTCTGTGATGAACATGGTGTGAATCACAATCTTTCTTCTCCTAGAACCCCACAACAAAATGGGGTTGTTGAAAGGAAAAACAAAACTCTTGAAGACATGGCAAGAACCATGCTTATATCAAGCAAACTACGTCACAGCTTCTGGGTAGAAGCAATTAACACTGCATGTTATATTATAAATAGATGCATGACTAGACCTCTGGTAGAGAAAACTCCCTATGAATTACTTAAAGGGAGAAAGCCCAACATATCCCATCTTAGGGCTTTTGGATGCAAGTGTTATGTGCATAATAATGGCAAAGATTCTTTAGGAAAATTTGATCCCAGAAGTGATGAGGGAGTGTTCTTGGGATATTCTACACATAGCAAAGCTTATAAAATATACAATAAAAGAACTATGTGTGTAGAAGAAAGTGTACATGTTGTCTTTGATGAAACTAACACTTTATCTGAGAGACAGGAACCAGAAGATGAGGAGCTTGGACTGGTGAGGAGCAATGACTACATTGAAGCACCTAT
>ML506804.1:32370-45029 GCA_005239535.1 Nicotiana rustica | reverse complement strand
TATCCTATCAAGTGCCCAGTTCGGGACTGTGTCAAGTGTGTTTGTTTCAGTTTTTAATTCTGTCGTACTCATGTTTTGGTTGTTTTTGATTTAATCTGTATTGGTGTTGATCAACCATGTTAATTAAATGAAAGCTTGGTGTTTTGACAAATGTCTCTATTTATGATTTAGCTTGCATTATTGGTTTCATGTGTTGATTAATCATGTTTGCACCTGCAGTTGCCTAAATTGGCCATGCGTAAGAATTAATTACTGGTAAGTATCATTTTGCAACTTTTCGATGATGCCAAAAGGGGGAAGATGTGCTCCAGTTATTGTTTCAATTTATAACAAATCTTTGAAGTGATATTTATAACCTAATGAACCTGGTTCTTGATGATTAATGCTCACAAACGACCTCTATAAATAATCAAAGTATTACTGCTGAAAGATGTGACGCACAAGTGCTAAAGTGAATCAAGTTCTGAAGCAAAAGTCCCAGAGGTTTTGCAAGCAGAATTATTGTGCGATACAAAGGCTGTAGAAGAAACAATTTCATTGTTTGTATATCGAGTCTAGTTGATTGTAGTAGGAGTTTAAATACTGTATCTTATCAGCTTTCATAGAAGCAATTGTAATAGGTACAAACTGATCAAGTTAGAGTTAGCTTGAATTCTGTAGAAATTAGCTAGAGGCTAGTTGACACAAAGAGGACTAGAGTTAGTCCTAGGATTACAAAAGAGTTTATTTTGTAAGTCCGTTTTTGGCTCAGAGTTTAGTGAAGAGTTTTGAGCAAATCCTACTGAGGAGTAGGTCGTGGTTTTTTCACCTTTTGAGCCAGGTGCTTTCCACGTAAAAATCTCTGTGTCTTTACTATTACTGCCTAATTATTCTGCAAACAGTAGTAAGTAGTAGGCTAAACTGCACAATTAACTTATAATATTGTGTAGTATTGAAGTCTAAAACATCAATGGTTGACTTTTGTAGACTTTTGAGCAATTGTGTAAAGACATAGCTTTAATTGTTGGAATTGATTTCTCTTGCATTATTTGATGTTATTAAGTAAATTTTGGTTAGATTTGTGCCGAGCAGAGGTGAATTGTAAAGGAAAAGCTATTTTGAGAATTGATTGAGGCCTTTTGGGAAAAACCATAGGGGCTTGGTTGTTACAAAAAAGCAACTCACAGCTAGTGGTCAATCAATTACAAGGGACTTATGAGGCTCAGAGACTTGCAGATGATGCAGTTCTTGAACAAAATTAATTCTTTTTTTTTCGTTAACAGAAAGCCACTCAGATACCCCAAAAGGAAAATGTCAAAGTCGATGCCCAGGACACACTACATTGGGAAAAAATTGGTGATTCATCTTTTGTACTCCACCATAGACCAACATCAGAACGAGGTGAACACGACTCATTTGGTCCAAGATTGGCGTGGTGAAATCATAAATTACCTGCAGAATGTGCGTTGTATCCAATGATTTGTACCGAAGAACCTTCAATGGTCCATTAGCCAAATGTTTTGGCCTAGGGAACACTGATTACGTGATGCGAGAAGTTCACGAGGGCCGTTGTGGAAATCATTATGGGCATAAATCATTGGTGGAAAATTATTGAGAGCAGGGTACTTCTAGCCTCAGATGAAACATGACACAACAAATTTTGTAAGTAAATATGAGAAATGTCAGTGGTTTGACCGATTGTTGCATCAACCTGCCAAACCTTTATATTTGCTACTTACTCCATGGCTCTTCATGAAAAGAGGGATGGATGTTGTAGGAAAATTTCCACAAGATCCAGGAAAAGTAAAGTCCCTTCTGATCCTCACTAACTACTCTCCGAATAGGTAGAAGCAGGTGCATTTACTTAGGTTCCCAAAAAAAAATCATAAATTTCATATGGAAAAACATTATTTGTAGGTTCGGAGTAACAAAAGAAATAACATGCGACAACGGGCAATGGTTCATTAGAAACAAAAAAGTAAAATTCTTCAAGGAATGGAAGATAAAGAGGATTACCTCCACGATGTACCACCCGGGAGCAAACCGACAAGTAGAATCATCCAACAAGGTTTTGCTGAATTTATTAAAGAAGAGGTTGGAAGCGGCTAAGGAAAATTGGCCAGATAAGTTGCCCGAGGTGCTTTGGGATTATAGAATGTCAATCTAATCTAGTACCAGGGAGACTCCCTTTTCCCTGGTATATGGATCCTAGGCACATCTCTTGATTAAAATAAGGGAACCCAACCTAAGGTTCGCCTATGACACGAAAGAAACCAATAACAAAGCACTTGCCGTGAAGTGGATAAGACGACGAAAATTAGACCTACACCGGTTGAACACTCAAAAGCGAAATATCGAGAAGTATTACAATAAAAAGCTGACCTACACCACTTCAAGATTGAGGACCACATGCTGTGGAGTGTGTTCTCACCAATGCGAGAATCAAATATAGGAAAACTCGAACCCTGGAAAGGTCTTTACTTGATTGCAAAAGTAATTGGAAAAGGATCATATAAGCTCGAGGAGATGCATGAGAAGCCTGTAAAGTCAAACTGGAGTGCAGTTCGCCTCAAACGATTATACTTCTAGAATCACAATGTTTTAGTCTCCTCTCTTTTGCATGCACTACAAATTAATTTTCTTATATATGTACTAACATTTTAAGATGACAGACAAAAAACCTACCAAACTAAGTGATGACTATATAGACTATCGGTAAAATTTTGAAACCTCAAATCTCTCCCAGCTATGGTCGAGAAACATATGACTAAAAAGGGGTTTGGCACCATTTTCATATAAAATAACATTGAGCATCCATTTTGCTTCCACCATCAGATAGGTGCAATCGCAAAAGGGCAGGCACCCCACATTAAGCGTTAACGCATATAACAAGGAATAACTTGAAATAAATGAAGATATGGAAATAAATATCCCAATCCTGCATGCTATATCTCGTATCGGCGCATATACGCTCGTCACCTCGCATATACGCCGTTTTACCACATAATTTCACATAATAAATAGTTCAACAAGTCCTAATTCAATCAAGTCGAGGTTAGACACAATAATTACACGAACAAAGCAATCAATCAACCACGATCTTGTCTTTTGAACAAGCCTCCAAACCAACCAAATCTAGAAAATTATAGATTGAACGATTCAAAATAAGCTTTAGAAACTACCCATTAATGAAAAGGAAATTTTGATCATTTTTTAAAAAGTCAACAAAATTCAACCCTGGGCTTGCTTCGTCAAAACTCGAGGTTCGGACCAAAACCAAATTACTCATTCATCCCCGAGCCTGGTGTCGCGCCCCCCTTTTTCCTCGTGGAATCTGGGTTTCGACATTTTGGGATAATTCCCTTCCTTTTGGGACGGGGTATGGGATTTGAAGAGTCGCCACCTAACAGATTAAGGTGTGTTAGGGCACGTAAAGCAAATAACTCATGAAACTAGTTTACATTACCAGAGATTGGGTAAGGGCTAGAAATTACCTAGAGGGGAAGGTGTTAGGCACCCCTCGAGGTCCACAAAGATGGGTCCCGGCCAAACTCAATTAAGCGAATTAGTCTTTAAAGAGGAAACATTTAAAACAAATAGATATTACCTTAAAACAGGAATTAAAGGAGTCCTAAGTTTATTCGCCTATAGGGTCATTTCCATGCAATACTCGGCAACCTTCCCCAAATAGAGGTGTTACGCGTAGTATTAGCGCACATGTCATCATCTCCTTTACTACCGAATTACTACCTTTTCAGTTATTACCTAAGCGTTCTAATAGCTTCTTGTGCGTACCTTATGCGTGCACTACCCGTTTACCTATGGCCCCAGAGGTGTTTAGGACCTCTATTTAAGGTGGTTCTAGACTTACCTATGTTTCTTAAAATGATAAAACTAAATGACAAAAAAAAGTCAAGTAGGACTGTCACATAAAGAGCAAATAGGGGCTCATGTTAACCTCCACAAGCAGCAAATGCACGCAATTCAAACAGACAATTTTAATGGTTAAGACCCTATAGGCAGGATATCTGTTGCGGCCAAACGCACATGCAAGTATACGCAGTCGTCAAGTAATAAAGTGACTAAAAATCAGATGTTGAACCCACGAGGACTTGTGATTAACTATTAACTAAATTAGACTATCATTATCTAAACAAGAATTAAACCTAATAATATTTGATTCTAAACTAATTAAAATAAAGAAAACAAATCGTGAACTCTGAACAAGGGAAAATCAGATTTTTATGATATCAATGTAATGAAAACGATCTAGGGTTATGGGCTATCTAACAATCGTATTGTATTCTTCAATAGAATTAACTAATTAATTTATCTGGTTTATTGGATTAACAGGGTTAATATTTCTCATAAGAATCTGTCGAGTTCTTACTCGCCTATTCAAGCCAACCTAACGCCTATATCTCTATGGAGTTAGAATCAACAAGAACGCATTTATAATTCCTGTAAATTAATCAAGCAAGGCAATTAAGTATATGTCTATCCTAACCGCGAATCCGTTCCCCGATGCCCAGGTTCAAGAACTTGCTCTACTCAATCCTATATGCAATCTAGAATTCCCACTTTTGAGTTCAACTCTAGATTCGTAGATAGTATTCAATTGGTGATCAAGCAATCAAATAATTAAGCGCAAGATTGAATAAATAAACCAATGCGATAAACTAAGAAATCAAAATTAATATTCGAATAACAATATTCATGAAAGAACCACAATCCTAGAGCGTGAAGTTTAGCTCCACATAGACATGGTAGCAAAACAACAAATCATACAAAGAAACATAAAAATTACAAAGATTGATGGAAGAAAAGATGGAACTTGATGAATTTCGGCCTTCACGACGGATCTGTGCTTGTGTATTCCTCTCAAAAATGTCCTCCCATGTATATATACCAAGTAGGGTCGGGACCAAATAATTATACCTTCTCCCACATAAAAAAGGATTTTTTTTTGATGCCTGGACACGGCGCGGGCGCGGCCAAACATGCTCTCTGATTCTGCCGCGTTCAGTTCCGCGGTCGCGCTGTCGACCACCTTTTTCACCCTGTTCCGTTCGGGATTGGAAAAAACGTAAAACAAGAAAGTTGTAGCCCTTTGAGTTAACTTTCCAACCATATATTATATAGACAAAATGGAGTTCGGAGAAAAAAGGTATATCCATTATACTAGACAGTGCGAAATATGCCTCATCGAGTCTTTGTTTGCTCTCAACTATCAAATTTGACCCCCGAACACGATCCCGGCTTAATTCCTTGAGCTTTTACTTAGACTTCAAAGCTTCAAATCACTTAAATTCATTCCATAACATCTATATAGCTTGGAATCACACCTACAAGGCATAAAACACACAATTAGTGCAAAACACTAGTGATTAAAGCTCAAACTCAATTAAAGTGCAGTAAACTCGAGTGTAATAAGCGACTAAAATACGTAATTATAGTCTATCATCAATATCTAGACAAGCATAAACAAAATATAACATGACAGTTTGCCTACTGATATTTGTGTTAATACTCTGAATTCAGGCATGTTTCAAGCAACAAGAAATCACGACTTTTAAACCCAGGATTTTTAATTATCCCACAGGATTGCCTAAGTGACAATCGGGCATAATCCTATAGACCTGGTATCTAAACTGTTAATTAGACTATAGTTTATAATCGGGTCATTGATTTTAACAGGCATATTTTATCTTTTAGATCCTATAGGCATGTTTTCTTAGTACTGAAACTGATTACAAGTATGATTTCCTATGGACATGATATCTAAGTGTTGAAACTGATTTTACACATTCCCTATAGGCATGATATCTAAGTGTTGAAACTGATTTTATAAAATCCCTATAGGCATGATATCTAAGTGGGCAGAGACGTTAATAAAATGTTATACAAGTTCGATAATTCCCAAAGAAGATCCTATATACATGATTTCTAATGCACATTGAGATTTGAAAATATGCATAAACATGGATTCTTGATGAAGAATTGATAAACAACCTATCAACATGATTTCTAGGATGCAAAGTGTGAATCTTCAGATTTCAAACGGTGAGACAAGATCCTATGGGCATGGTTTCTAATGGCATGCACATAAAGAATAACCACAACAACCTATAGGAATGATTTCTACCCGAACCCAACAAAGATATATAAAAATCCCTCCCCAGATTTTACCAATAACCCCATATCTATTTTTACAAGGATTATTACATTATTACAGACCAATATGAATAAATTACACAATAAAAAATCATCATACTATAGGGAGCCTTGGCAGAACCAATGTCAACCTGGAAGTCAGGCCGTCAAGAAAGTCTGATGTCCACAGGTAATCCATAATACACAAAATGGGCTTCGGTGTGTCAAAGTTCCCAAGGGTTTCAGGGACCCCGGGCAATGCTCACACCAGAACCTTTCAAAGAAATAGTTTTGTAAACAAGTTTGGAAGGCCAGCCCCAATGTGTCAGAGTTCGAAGGAGTCTCATGGACCCTAGGCAGTCTCACACTGGGGGTGGCAGGTCACTAGATATCTAAGAGTAAGATTTTGAAAACAGTATATAATGGTAGGGGATAGTTTTAGAAAAACAGTTTTATTTTCAGAAGTGAATAGAAACAAGTTATAAGATTACAAACAGAATAGGACCATATTTCAGCAGATTGGTTCAGATATAGATACCAGTAATTAAACAATCATAACAAAAACAGGAACACTTGAATCATAGACAAAACTGACCACACACATTCATAATCCCTAAACAATTTCTGAACAGGGATCAGGTAATTGAATCAAAACAAAGTTTCACATTGCTAAAGTTAATTTGATTTATTGATTATCACTAGGTGGAATCATGCAGACATGTATTAAGCAGAGAAAAACATGCTGAAGTTAAAATGGCTAATCAGACAGCCATACAGAGCAGGGTGGGGTAGCAAGAATTAAACATGTTAGTTTCAGAAACAAGTAAACAAGTGTCATGGATAGTGACATGCTAAGGTAGACTGACCATACTAACACATAGAACAAGACATGTTAAATGGAGTTTAGGCATGCTAGTTAAGAGAGCAATAAATAGGAACATTGGGCAAACAAAGGCATGTTGGAATTTGAAGCACTAACCACACAACCATGTGGAACAAAAGGGTGACAAAGACTAAAGTATACTAGTTAAAAATAGGCAGGAAGCATATAATAAACAGGACATATCGAGGTTCGAAGTAAGCTAATCATATAAGTCGCATGGAATAAGATTTGAGGCATAGTAGTTGAGAAGGAGATGGCAAGGAAACAAATATCAAAGCAGAAGCATGTTGATGTCTACAGTAGACTGACTACATAACATATAAAAGAGAACATTATAACATAAATTGAGGCATAGATAGCATACAAGGAGGTGAAAGCAAGTGAATCCAAGAGTCTAGCCTGGGCTTTCAGCCGGCTAGACAGTGCAGCAAATCAAAGAAACTTAAGTTGTGTAAGTGTGTAAGTAAGAGTTTTTGTGTATCAGTGTGTGTATGTGTTTTTCTTCTGTGTGTTTTCGTGTCTTAAAAAATCCGAATGCTGAGGTTTATATAGCATTCAACAGAGTAGAAAAATAAGGCAAGGAAAATTAAAGGTACACAAACAAAGCATGCAATCAACCAACCGATTAGTTAGGGCTAAACCCAATCAATTAATAAAATGGAATCTGAGAATTATCACTTAAATTAGGGGGGAATCTTATATGAAATCAGTTAGTAGGATGGATAGGAGTTAAATAAGGTAAGCAATGAGTCTAAGATCATTTATAGGTCAGTCAAGGCAATCAATACCCAAAAATTAGGCTAGTAGAATAATTAAGGAAGACAGTACCAATTATGAGTCACAAATAAGGAAAGAGTAAGTAAATCCGTCAAAGAGATATCGATATTAAAAGAGGACAAAATTCTATACCCTAATTAGGCAAATAAAATCAATTAATTCCTTTTAATTAACAGAGCCAAAGAATAACGGGCAAATATTAGAACAAACCGTGAAATAATTAGAAACCCTAGGGATTAAAACATAGACATGGAAATAAGTAGAACAAGTAAAGAGAACCAGAGTTAAACACTTAAAAATTTTAGAACTTTTTTGCAGAAACTTAAAGATGAAACCCTAGCTTTTAAGGAAAAACGAAAATCGGTCAAAGATGATAAGAAAAATAGAAGATATTAAAGAGAAATATTAGATAAACTTAAAATCATCCTAGATCTATAGAAATCTGAATAGACTCGAGTAGAAAGTTACTAGGGTTTAGAAAAATAGACAGAGGTGAGAAAAATTCGGTTTGAACCTGAGATTTGAAGCCATAAACATGAAGATAATAGTGCTGACAAACATAGAGATGAACACAGGCGGGTTCATCGAGAAAATGAGGGACTGAAGCCAAGTCTGTGTTGAATCTCTTTGAGATTCCATCAGATAACACAAAAACCATACCACTAGTAAAGATAAGAGGCCAGATAAGGCCTAAGGTCGAAGTGGAACTCCATGGATTGAAGGGGGTTCAGGTGACAGTGGGTTAGGGTTAAGAGAAGGTTAAGAGAGAAGAGGAGAGGAACGGATTCAGGGGCGACGAGATTTGGGAAAAAAGATTAGGTTTAGGTTCGTTTGGTGTAATTAAAAAAGGAAATGGATCCTGGATCGTTGATCTTCTAAGATCAACGGCCAGGATTCCATTTGGGCGGGGTGAAAGAATTGGGTTATGGGTATTGGGTTACGATTTAATTGGGCTGGGGTAATAATTTGGGCTAAAGTCCGAAATTAAAAGTGGCTATTTGTTAAATACCCAATTAATTTGATAAATAATTCATAAAAATAGCTAATAAAAGATAAAAATTTATATTTATGCATGAAAATGATTTAAAATAATTACTTAATATTATAAAAATATAAAAAGTCATTTTCTTGTGAAATAAGGTAATTATGCACATGTGGGCTATTATTGCAAAGTTATTGCAATTATACCCCTAAAAATTTAAATATGACTGTTCAAGAAATAATTGAAGCTTAGTAGAATGTAAATGATAAAATTAAGCAATAAAAATTATTATAAAACCATTTGTGATACAATTAGTAATTATTTATATAATAAAATACTGGGATAAATTAATTAAAAATCCTTTAAAAATGTAGAAATTATGGAAAAGTATTAATTGATGCTCATGAATTATTTTGAAGATATATGCATTTTGAAAATAATATAGGGAAAATTTGGTATCAACAGCTACCCCTCTTTACCCGGAAAGGATGAAAGAGTTATCGGGTAAAGATATGATGGCCAATTTTGACCGAATAGGGTGATTTGAGAGTCATAGGCCGCACTCTGGTTTCTGAGCTGCCTACATATCCCTGGTTTTACATGAATCAGTCTGTGTGTAGTTCTGGACCCACCGACGAAATGTACTAAGTGAGTTATCGCAAAGACGGATACAAGATTTCAAGTAGGTGAAATGGTTGCGGTGAGTGGTCAGGTTTGAAATAGTATGAAGGAACTGGAGTGGGATTGCTCCTGTTGGGATAATAGTTGCTCATCCGGTTACCTGCAAACCAAAAGACGTACTGCAAGCATATACATATGTTGAATCAAGTCACTGCATGATTTTGAAGAATGACAAATGACAACACAGTTGAACCAGGTCCATTAGGGAAAACATAGTCAAGCAGACTAGATGGCACGAGAAGTATCCATGCGCAGGAGATAAACATCATCTCAGAATTAAGGGGTTATCTACAAAGTGAAAAGGTTGCAAATTGATAAGGATATGGACTTCGCATTCAGGTAGGACATAATCAAGATTAAGGAAGTTGAGATAGACTCAAACTCTTCCACAAAGGAAGAGTTACATCAGAACTGAACAACAACATGTCAACTACTGATTCTATAAATTGTTGAAGAATTCCTGCTGAAGAAATTGCGCACATACACAGAAGTAAAACAAGAATTGAAAGCAAAATTACCAAAGCAATTTTGCAAGCAGTTCATGTGAAGAATCCTTGTGTGACTCAAAAGCTACTTGAACCAGCTCAAAGAACCAGTTCCATCTGTTGTCTTTTGAGTCTAGTTGTTTGTAGTAGGTGATTACATACTGTATCTTTCAGCTTTATCTAGAAGCAAATTATCTAGAACCTGGTTCTTCTATAGAGAATGCACTCGAAATTCGACACCACACAAATCACCTCCCCTCTTGTGTAGTATTGACGTATAAAACATCAATTGGTATCAGAACAAGTTATCTTTGAAGAGGCTAACACCTTGGGAAAAGATCAAAATGAGTGCATCACCTGGAAACTGGGAAGGACAGTCAACTGCAAGGCCACCACTTTTCAATGGCCAGTATTACTCCTGGTGGAAGAACATGATGAAAGACCACTTTATTGGAGAAGACTATGAACTCTGGGACATAGTCACTAATGGTCCTTTAACCACCATGAAGAAGACTGTTGAAGGAGTAGATGTGCCAAAGACTAGAGCTGACTGCACTGCTAAGGATTTGAAGAAGTGAGAGAAAAATGCTAAGGCCAAAAAATGGCTAGTTTGTAGACTTGGTCTAGACGAGTATAGTAGGATTTAGAGATGCACCACTGCCAAAGAAATTTGGGATACCTTGAAAGTGGAACACGAAGGAACACCTCAAGTGAAAAGATCAAGAGGTACTTTAATATACTCCAAGTATGAAAACTTTACTATGAAAGAAGGAGAGACAATCCAATAAATGTACACAAGGTTCACAACACTGACAAAATGAACTCAAGTCTCTTGGAAGAATCATTCTTGAAGAGGACAGGGTGGAAAATATTATGACAAGGGTCTTACCAATTTCCTGGGAAAGCAAAATCACTGCTATCCAGGAATCCAAAAACATGGCAACCCTCAGGTTGGACAAGCTAATTGGAAACCTCACTGCCTACGAACTTAGAAGGCAGACAATGAAAATGGATGCTCTTAAGAAGGAAAGAAGTCTAGCTTTGAGAATCACTGAGGGAGCAGATCTGGAGGAAGACGAGATGGCCATGATCACTAAGGAATTCAGAAACTTCCTCATAAGGAAAAAGGGCATCTCAAGAGGTGGAAACTACAAAGCAAAAGCTCCAGAAAGGCCAACAAATGAGGGATGATACAAATGTGGAAAGACTGACCACCACATCAAGAATTGTCCTCCATGGGAAGTGAAATGGAAAAGGGAGAGATCCGAACGAAGGAACAAGAAGAAGTAACTGGTCCAACCCAAGAAAACCATAACAAAAGCTATGGTTGCTGCTTGGGGGGAAAGCTCAGATGAAGAATCAGAAGATGGTGAGAATGAAGAACAGACGCTCATGGAAATTGGTGAATCTAATGAGTAATCATATGAAGAACCAGAGGTAAGTATATCCCATCTCAAAAACAAGATAAAGTTCCTATCTAAAGACAAACTCTCTGAGTTGCTACTTGATTTCATGGATGATTCTGAAGAAACAAACAAAGAGAAAGAACAACTCTCTAAAGAATGTTTAATGTTAAAAGCAAAGTGCAAGAACCTGGAAATCAGAGTACGTGAATCTGGAAAGGAAAACACTGCTTTGAAGAACCAGGTTCATCCTCTTGAAACTAAGATCCTAGAACTAAAATCTGAAATTTTAAAATTGAAACTAGGAACTAGTAAAAAGATTATTGATCATCCTCATATCATGCTAGAAGAAAATGTGGGAAAACTAAAGGATAAGATGTACACTAAGGATGAACATATAAGGGCACTAAAAGAAGAACTTGGTAAAGTCAAACATGAATTGGATCGAACTTACAAATGGAATAAATCCTCTAATGCCTTGACATGGCTTCAAGAAAATCATAGTAGCAACAGAAGAGGACTTGGCTTTGGGAGTTAAATTCCCAAATGGGATCCCAAAAGCAAGTATCTCACTCTCCCTGAGAGTAAAATCTGCACCTACTGTGGTAACACTGGCCACTACAAAATTGAATGTATTGCAAAAGAATAGGCCAGTCGAAGAAATGAAAGTTTTGTATGAAAGAAAAACTGGTTACCAAATTGGGCCAGAAAAAGCTTGATTCATCCTTTCTCTTATAGAAAAGGACCCAAACTGGTTTGGGTCCCTAAGACTAACCCATGATTTCTTGTTGTAGGTTCACGTGAGAGGAAGCAGCCAAATTTGGTACCTATACAACGGCTGCTCAAAATATATGACTGGGGACAAGGAACAATTCCTTTCACTTGAAAACCTTAAAGGAGGAAATATCTCCTTTGGAAATGGAAAGAAAGGTGAAATTCTTAGGGTTGGTAAGGTAGGTAAGGATGACACACGTTCCATTGAGAATGTGTACTTGATAGAAGACTTGAAATATAGCATGATCAGTGTGTCACAATTGTGTGATAGAGGTAACCTAGTTGCATTCACTTTCACAAAATGTTTTGTGATTAACTTGCTTACTGACAAGATTATTTTGCAGGGAAAAAGAGTGAATAACATCTATGTCATAGACCTGTCCACACTATAAAAAAATGAACTCACCTGCTTAAGTGTGTTGGACAGTGATCCTCTCCTTTGGCACAAAAGACTTGGTCACACTAGTCTAAATCAGCTTAACAAATTAGTCTCCAAGGACTTAGTGGTTGGGCTTCCTAACATTAAGTTCAAGGAAGACAAA
>ML506804.1:10598-24975 GCA_005239535.1 Nicotiana rustica | reverse complement strand
TGCAAATTGATAAGGAGATGGACTTCGCATTCAGGTAGGACAGAATCAAGATAAAGGAAGATCAAGGAAGTTGAGATAGACTCAAACTCTTCCACCAAGGAAGAGTTACATCAAAACTGAACAACAACATCTCAACTATTGATTCTATAAATTGTTGAAGCATTCCTGCTGAAGAAATTGCGCACAAACACAGAAGTGAAACAAGAATTGAAAGCAAAATTACCAAAGCAATTTTGCAAGCAGTTCATGTGAAGAATCCTTGTGCGACTCAAAAGCTACTTGAACCAGCTCAAAGAACCAGTTCCATCTGTTGTCTTTCGAGTCTAGTTGTTTGTAGTAGGTGATTACATATTGTATCTTTCAGCTTTATCTAGAAGCAATTGTAATAGGTACACAGTGTTCAAGTTAGAGTTAACTTGAAGTTTGTCGCAATTAGCTAGAGGCTAGTTTGCCACAAGGGGATTAGAGTTAGTCCTTAGGTTTACAAAAGAGTTTATTTTGTAAATGTTGTTTGGCTCATTGACATAGTGAAGAGTTTGGGAAAATCCTACTAGGAAGTAGGTTGTGTTTTTTCACCTTTTGAGCCAGGTGGTTTCCACGTAAAATTGTTGTGTTCTTTTATTTCTACAATTACTTTTCCGCAAACTGTAGAAGTTGGAACACCTAGAAGAACCTTGTTCTTCTATAGAGACTGCACTTGGAAATTGGACACCACACAAATCACCCCCTTTTGTGTGGTATTGACGTATAAAACATCAACGTATAACTTTGGGTAAATTTAAACATGATGCAAATTCCCTTCAGACCATGAGAATTGTCTTTGGACGGTTGAGGATGACGTTCTTAGACCATGATGTCCTGGGCCATGAATTGCGCAGTAAGGGATTCACAGGACATGAAACGATGTTCTCGGGCCATGAAAATGGTGCCTCTGAACCGTGATACCTTTGAATAATGATATGCAAGTTTGAGAGATCCTCAGGCCATGGCATGGTGTCTTCCGGCTATGAGGATGGTGCCTTCAGACTATGACGCCTTTGGAAAAGCTTGCAATATTTCAACCTGTGAGGTGCAAAGACATGATACTAGAAGCGACAAGACAAGGCTTAGTCTTGTATGGAGTTAAGGGCAAAGCTTAGCCCGAGAGAAGAGAATAGTGCAAGAGAGACAATGCTTAGTCTCGTGTGTGACTCGGGGCAGTGCTTAGTCCCATGCGGAGGGAAGTCAGTGCTTAGTCTCATTAAGGTTGTTTTGTGGGCTGGGCCTAGCCCGGGACCGACCTAGGCCCGCGAGCCCACGTGGCCTTTTGGGCTAAACAGGTCGGGCCGTGGCAGTTTGGGCCTAGCGGTCCTAGGATCCCATAAGGGACGGGCTTTTACATATGAATCGTGAGCCCGGGACCGGCTGGTTCAACCGAGCCAAATGGGCCCAACGACTATTTTTCAATTTTTTTTTTTCAAAATTGGCCAACGGTTAGAAGTTTAAAAACTAGCCGTTGGTCTGCCAATTTAGCCGTTTGGCTATTTAAAAAATAGACATTTGGCCCCAAAACTTTGTTTTAACCCCAAACTTTTTATAATTACACTTTTTCCCTATTCTCAACTATAAATACCCCCTCATTCTTTCATTTTTACTCACAAAATCATCAATCTCTCTCTAATTTTCTTCTATAATTGCTTACTTTATTATTGCAATTTGTGAAAAATTATCAAGTTGCTGAATTGAAGTATTCAAGTCTTCAACGATATACAATTTTCAAGAAGTTGTTCGTCAATTCGGTAAACTCGTTCCAATTCTTAAGTTTTAATATTATAGTTTTGTTTGTTTTAGTTTGTATAATTATAATTAATATGTCCTTTTCTTTGAAAAAATGTTTGGTGGTAAGGGAAAATCTAAAATTGGTGAATCTAGTAGCCAAGCTACTACTCCTCCCCCGGCCCTGACTCCCCGACCCAGACCTGTTACCCGTCCTCCTCCACCTGTTATTCTTGATAGTGATAACCCTTGTTTTCAATTTACCGATAATAAATTTTACCATGATATTGCACCAGGTCAACAATTAAATAATGAATATATGAATGCTCTTTATGGTAATCCAACTATCGATGAAAATGATGAGGAAAATGATGATTTGGATAAAACGCAATCGGATTTAGACGATACACCTACTAGTCCTGATGTTAACCAAACTGATAATAATCCAAATGGTGCCCCGCCTGACCCTCCTGTAGTAAACCCTACATTTAATAGACAACCTTCTGGACGGTGCGAAACATCTCTTGTTTGGCACTTTTTTACTCAACTAAGAGATCAAAAGAAGGCTAAGTGTAAAACTTGTGGGACTTTGATGGCTCATAAATTTACTGAAGAACGTAGCGGTACGGGTAGTTTGACTAGACACATAAAGAAACACCCTAAAGATAAAGCTAGATGGCTTCAAATGAAAGCTAGGCAAGAGGGGACAAGTGTAGGTACTTAGGTTAACCCTAGTACCGGGTCAAATCTAGTTCAACCGGGAATTAACACTGTTACTGGTGGCATTTTATATTACGATCCAAATAAAGATCGTGAAGAATTGGCAAAAATGGTTACTGTTATGTGCTTACCCTATAGGTTTCCCTCTAACCCTCACTTTGTGCATTATATTAGAAGAGTTTTTAATCCTACTTATAAAGGATGGCCTCGCACAACCGTAAAGGCTGATATTTATAAATATAAACATGAATATGAATAAAAATGCGCTATTTATTTACTCATATTAATAATCGCGTTGCTATTACTACTGATATTTGTAGGAGGGTAATGACTGTGATTATCTTATTGTTACCACTCATTGGATTGATGTGGAATGGATAATGCAAAAGCGCATTATTTCTTATAGAATAATTAATTCACGTCACACAGGTAAGTTTATTGCTAACACAGTTGCAGATATTTGTAGATATTTTTGCATTAGAGATAAAATAATGGCAGTTTTAATGGATAATGCTTCTAGTAACACTAATGCTATAGGGTTGCTTACAACTACACTAAGTCCTGCATTTAGTAATATTTTCCATGTTAGATGTATTTTTCATATTTACCATTTAATCGTCGATGATGGTATGAAAATTTTAAATGTTGAAATTGAAAAGGTTAAATTTGCTCTTCATTGGCTTTTTTATTCAAAACGTAGAAGTAGACTTAGAGAGTATTTTAAAAAATGTGATGAATTTGTCCTTAGAGAAAGAAAGGTTCCTAAATCTTGTACGACTAGATGGAATTACTTGTATGAAAGTTTAGTTGTTTCATATGAATATAGAAACCCAATAAATGCAACGTTTAATGCTCGTGTTGGTGGTGGTGATGATGATGATGGGCACCTTACAAATCAAGATTGGACTAATGTTAAAATTCTTTTAGAATTTTTAGAACAAATTCATGTTGCTATAAATGAATTACCTGCGCAATATTATGCTACTATTTCTAACTGTTTAGTTTATATTGCAGAACTTGCAAATTTGTTTACTCAATTTTCAGAGGGTGGGGTAATTTACCAACGTGTTATTGAGGAAATGAAAGATAAGTTTAAAAATATTTTTTCCCTATCCCCCCTCTTTATGGTGTTGCAGCCATGTTAAATCCTACCATGAAATTAGGAGGTCCTCACTTTTGGTATACTCAAATTTATAATGCTTTATCACTTTCACCTGCGGAATTTGGTACACTTGCAGATGAAAAAGCCTCAATTAAATTAAATGTTCAAACAATTTATAATGCTTATCAACTTGCCTTAGATCATGCTAGACCAAATGTTCCAACTCCTACTTCGTCTAGTTTGCAATCATCTAAAAGAACTGCGGGAATAAAAACACTTAGTTCTTGGACGGAGTTCAGGGGTTCTCAAGGTGATAATATTGGTGATAGTTTNGGTGATAATATTGGTGATTGTTCACAACTAAATGAGCTTCAAGTTTATTTGTCGCAGGGACTTGAATCAGAGAATCCAGACGGCACCTTCAATGTTTTGGAATGGTGGAAGGACAAAGAAAAACACTTTCCGGTTCTTTCAAGGATGGCTCGAGATATTTTAAGTATTCAAGCTTCAACAGTGGCATCAGAGAGTGCTTTCATTCAAGCGAGACTTCAAATCGGTGATCATAGAGTGTCTATGAGGGAGAGCTTGGAAAAATCAGTACTCTTCAGAGATTGGATCTGTTCAGAAAGAAGAAATTTCGGACTTGCTGAATCACAACCGGAGATAGACAAAGCTTATGAAGAAATGCTAGTGGAACTTACGGAGGATGCTGCTTCACCCGGAAGAGGTGATGAACAAGCTTTTTTTCCACCACCACCAACGGAAATTCCTCCGAACCTTGAAGGATTTATGAAATTTGTTAGAGATAATATGTAGATTAATATGTAACTTGTATTTTGGCACATCTTGATTAGTTTTTTTTCCTTTTAATGGTGGTATTCGCACCTTGTTGTGCTCATTCCATTGGGGGGAGGAAGACTAAGAAAGATATTGCCATTTTTTTTAATGTCGTAATAATAAAAATTATAAAGCATTTCCTTGAATATTTCTTTACAATTTTTTTGTGTTTAAACTTGAATTACAAGATTTAAGTCACAATTATATAATATAATTTACAATAAAATGCCTTAGATAATATAATATAATTACATAAAAAAATTAAAATTGCCAACGGTTAGAATTTCAAAAACTAGTTGTTTATATCGGCAATATAGCCGTTTGGCTTTTTAAAAAATAGCCATTTGGACCCCCAAACTTTGTTTTAACCCTAAACTTTTTATAATTACACTTTTTTCCTATTCTCAACTATAAATACCCCCTCATTCTTTCCTTTTTACTCACAAAATCATCAATCTCTCTCAATCTCAAACTCAAATTGAAGTCTTCAAGTCTTCATTCATCTCTCATTTCTCAAACTCAAATTCTCATTTCAAGTTAAATCATGCCCGATGATTCTAGAGTTAGCCTATTTGTTCGGGAACACTATAATGTGGTAGAAGAAAATGAAGAATCTTGCACGGTAACGTGCAAGTACTGTGGTCGAGTCTACACTTGGCGTACAAAGTTGGAGGGCACGTGCCCTTTAAGGAGGCATACAATAAAGTATTGTCTTGCGCGTTCTCCAGAGATTTTAAGTTTATTTCAAATAATTTGTGTTATTTAAAAATTATTAGACGTATTATGCTTAATGCTGTAGTTTGTTAGATTAATTTGAAGTATTATTAATTTATTATGCAATGGTAAATGCAAGTTTGAATATCTCTTTACTATTGTTTTGTGTTTAAATTTGAATTACAAGATTTAAGTCATAAGATTTACAAGAAATTGCCGTACATAAAAAGAAATTCAAAAAAATAGCCCGGAACACTTAGGCCCATGGGCCCGCCCCATTTAGCCCAGACCCATACGGGGTTAGGCCCACAGTGGGCCGATTTCGCCCTTCAGGCCCGCCAAGACCGAGACCTTTTGGCCCGAGACCACTTGATCCTGGTCCGCCTAAGCCCGTTTGGCCCATTTAGCCCAAGCCCGACCCAGATTACAGTCTCAGCATGTCTCATGTAGGATTCGGGACAAGGCTTAGTCCCATGCAAGGTTCAGGACATGGCTTAGTCCCATGCAAAGAGAAGGTAGTGCTTAGCCTTATTCTAGATGAAGGCAATGCTTAGCCTTATGCAAGATTCGGGACAAGGCTTAGTCCCATGCAAAGAGAAGGCAGTGTTTAGCCTTATGAAAGATTCGGGACAGGGCTTAGTCCCATGCAAAGAGAAGGAAGTGCTTAGCCTTATGCAAGTGGGAGGAAGTACTTAGCCTCATGCAAAGTTTGGGACAAGGCTTAGTCCCATGCAAAGAGAAGGCAGTGCTTAGCCTTAGCAAGGTGAAGGCAATGCTTAGCCTTATGCAAGATTCGGGACAGGGCTTAGTCCCATGAAAAGAGAGGGCAGTGATTAGCCTTATGCAAGATTCGAGACAGGGCTTAGTCCCATGCAAAGAGAAGGCAATGCTTAGCCTTATGCAACTGGGAGGCAGGGCTTAGACTCATGCCTAGTTCGGGACATGGCCTAGTCCCTTGCAAAGAGAAGGCAATGCTTAGACTTATGCAAGTGGGGGGTAGGGCTTAGCCTCATGCAATGATTTGAGACAGTTCTTAGTCTCATGCAAATAGAAGGCATAGCTTAGCCTTATGCAAATAGGGAGGCAGGGCTTAGCCTCATGTGGGATTGAGACAGAGCTTAGTTTCATGCAAGATTGAGATAATATGTGATAGTAGAGTATTTCTTAGCTGTAAATGAGTTCGGTATCTTCGTTGTTATGAAGACTGTGATTCCAAGGTGTGCGTATTCCTTGTCCCCCAGGACTCGTCAGGCCTTCGATGGTCAGACAGTCCAGTTCTTGAGGATTGTTCCTCTCTCCACAACTTGGCTAGTAGGGCCTTCCTCCTTCTCCTCATCCTCCTCCTTCTCGACAATTACACAACAGTAATGCCGCCAACGCTTCTTCTTCCTCCGATCCACACATGATGTCGGCTTGATGAAAGGTCTGACTCAAGTGTGACATGGGTTTCTTAAGGGGGTAGTATGGACCACGCCACAGTAGTGACCAATTTCGAACTTCCTGCTAGGTGTACTGATATCCCAACCCAAAAGTGGTACCATGGCGCTTTGTCTATATTGGCTTGGAGATGCCCTGAATACTTTTACCAAGCCCCTTGCTGGGCTCATATCCTTTCCGTGATAGCATGCTTATTATCTTGCTACTCCACCAATTATCTTTATCAATTGCGTTAACGCGCTCGATACGATGGTAGGTTTCTCCACCTATCTTCTTCTGTTTTCAACCACAAGGATAGTCAGACTAGTGTAAATGGGGTTGATCTCATCTCCATGGATGATTACTTCCTGGTGGTTCAATTCGAACTTCACAGCCTGATGTAAGGTAGATGCTACAGCCCCAGCGGCATGTATCCATAGTCGTCCCAACAACAGATTGTAAGATGCGGATATGTCCAATACGTGAAACTCAACATCAAACCAGGTAGGACCCATCTGTAGACAGATATTAGTTTCTCCAATGGTAGCCCTTTGAGATCCGTCGAATGCTTTCATATTTATTGTTCCTTCTCGTATCTCATGTAAGCCTTTGCCCAACCTCTTCAGCATTGTTAATGGGAAAATGTTGAGGCTAGATCCTCCATCGATCAGAACTTTGGCAATAAACTAGTCTTCACATTGCACTGTGATGTGCAGTGCCCTATTGTGATTCAACCCTTCAGGCAGCAGCTCGTCCGCGTGGAAAGTGATTTTGTGGCTCTCCAGCACCTGCCCCACCATATTGGCCATTTCTCCATCGGTGATGTTGTTGGGCACATATGCCTCACTCACCACGTTCATTAGAACATTCCTGCGTGCCTCAAAATTTTGCAGCAGCGATAGGATAGATATTTGAGCGGGAGTCCTGTTCAAATGATCAACGACGGAATACTTCCTTGCTTGTACCTTCCTCCAGAGGTAACCTGGACCAGTTTCAATAATGGGCGGTTTGCTGGAGGCCTGCTTACTGGTTTCTCCCAAATGTTCCAATATATAAACTCTTCCTATTTTGGTCATTTCTTGTGCAGCACCAGATTCTTCCATTTTTGCCTTCCCCTTTCTTCTAGCCTCGGCCACATCATCCCAAGGTACAATGTTGGTACTGAAGGGCGGTGTGGTTGTCATCGTCATTGTGAAGAGTGTGGCTACTTCAACCTCAAATGGAGCAAGCATGGCTGCAGGTGGTGCTACTTCTACCTCAAATGTGAACCTATGCGGTTACCTCAACCTCAACTGACGACTGTACCTGCACCACAATAGGATTGAGCATGACTGCGGGTTTCTTAGGATCGTCACCCTCTTTTATAAGTCCAATTGTCCCCTCGGGATCCCGCTCCTCATCATTTTCTGTCACATTGATCCCCTCGCCCCTATGATCTGGAAGAGGGTTGTTGCGGATGTTGGGTGTAGATTTATTCGCCTGGATGACCTTATTGTCAATCAATGTCTGGATCTTATCTTTCAATGTCCGGCACTCGTCAATAGCGTTCCCTTTCATGCCAGAATGATATGCACGGGTTTTATTCAGATTGACCCATTGAGATGAACTCTCCATGGCCACAACGGGAATAAGGGTGACATCACCAGCAGTTTTCAACCTTTCATACAATTGGTCAATGGGTTCATCAATGGTGGTTGCTGTCTGGGTGGTTTGCAGTCAAAGTTAGGTCGGGGTTTTTTGTAATGTAGACAAGTTGGAGGCTACTGAAAGTAAGATGGTTAGGAATTATATGTATGGTAGGCAGCAACTGGTTGGGAATATCTGGGAGGTGATGGTTGGTATGTGGGTGGAGGTGTCTGGTATACGAAGGGAGTTTTCGGACCTTGGGAAACCATTATTGTTCCTATTTCATTCTTCTTCGATATACCGCCTGATTGCAATGATTTGTTCGTGGCCTGTAGTGCCTCAAAATTTGTCACCATCCCGCTTTTAATACCTTCCTCGATCTTTTCTCTGAGTTTGATGATATTGGAGAACTTATGATTCTCAATGACCATTAGCCTTTCATAATACTGTCGATCCTGTGCCTTGACAAAGAACTTGTTCATCTGTTCCTTGTCTAATGCCGGTCTAACCTTGGCTTCTTCCGATCTCCACCAAGTAGCATACTCGCAGAATGTCTCAGTTGGCTTCTTCTTTAGGTTCTGGATATAGAAGACATCCGGCGCATTCTCCGTATTAAATTTGAACATGTCCATGAAATCGGACGCCATGCTCACCCAATTGGCCCACTTCTTGGGATTCTGGCTTATGTACCAGGACAGTGCATCCTTAGTAAGACTTATCATGAAGAGATTCATTCGAATCCTTTCATCTTTTCTGACCCCCACGAGCTTGTCACAATAAGTTCTCAGATGAACCTTGGGATCACCTGTTGTGTCAAACATTTCAAACTTGGGAGGTTTGTAACCCTCCAACAGTTCCACATCTGGCTATATGCATAAATCGTCGTAATTCAGACATTCTATACCTTTACCCCCCCTCAACACCCTAAACTCGACTTGTCAACTTCTTGAGCTCCTCAGCCATGTTCTTGATGAGCAGGTCTTTCTCGGCGGATTCTGGTGTATAGTAGATTGGTTGAGTGGAGTGAGGTAGCGTTTCCACGTATATAGGGTTATTCTGGTGAAGGCTAAGAGTTGGGGTATAATGATGATCATTGGTGGAGTTTTGGGGTTCGAGAATAATTTGTGGGGTATTTTGGGGAGTGTGGTAGGTGGTTTGCTGGTATTGAGGAGGGAGAGGTTGATTTTGAGGTGGGGTTGCATAATGGTGAGGTGCGGGAGGATTCTGCGGGTGTTTGTTGGGTGTGTTTTGAGGTGGTACAGGGTTCTGGGTGTTTGGGTGATTGATATCTGGGATGTTGAGTGTGAGAGAGAGGTTTGCCAAGTTACGGACTTGCTCAAGCTCACCCTAAAGTTCGAGTATTTTCTGCTCAAGCCGCGAAACCACATCATTTGAGGCCTGAGTACCTTGACCATCGGAAGTTTCTGCATTCTCAACATGTGCATTGTTATCCTTTATGATGTCGTTCATGTCATCCATTTTTGCTTTTCCTTTGCCTTTTGGTGGACTGGGAGGAGGAGAAGGTGGAGGGCCCCTGGATCTGGTATGATAAGATGATGAGGTCAGTATGCGCGAACCAACCTTGGGGAAGGGGAATAATCAAATGGAAAGAAAAAACAAAAAAAAGGAAACCAAGTCAGTAAGAGTTCTGAAAAGTGTATTTGCACTATTTAAACACATATTGCGGAAATGTAAATTCGCGTCCTAATTTGGGAGCCTTGTTGTGCCCGAGGTAGGCCTAGAGACAAGTTGATTTGGAGAACTTAAGTTCCAATAACTGCCTCATTTCAGTAATGTAAAAATAGACGAATCTAAAATGACACTAAGATAAGATAAGTCACTACTGGCACTTGGCCTATTACATTTGATAAAACAAATAAATCTACTCTACTTGGTCCTAGAAGGAACTTCCCCAGGTTTGATCTTCCTAGCTCCATCGATCAGGTTCCCCAGTTTGCGCATGCCCAATAGAAATTATACTCTTTTTAGATGTCCTCCCTCGATTCCTTCATCATTCTGGCAGTCGGCGACTCTCTTTCTTGTCTTTTCCTCTATCTCCATCAGACCCTGCTCCAGATATTCCACCCTTTCATTAGACGTGATAGCCAATTCCCTCCATTCAATGATCAGTCTCATGTCTGTCTCGTGTATCTCCAGATGCTCGGCCTTGGAGTCATGAATCCTTTTGTTCAGTTTGTTGTATTTCACTTGGGCTTCAGCAGCTTCGTCTATGACCCTATTTCCCTGATCGATTCACGGCTCAACTATCTCTGCTAGGCTATCCTCCAACCATGATAGGTAAAAGCGTACATGTCCTGCGTGAATCTTCGAGTGCCACATATGCAGAGCTTGACACTTGTAAGGGATGTTGTCATCCTGAAAATCTGCCCGATAGTGACTCATTTTTGCAACCCGTGGTATGATCTGCTTCCTGCCTTCCTGCCTCATAACCCTGACGGGAACATAAGGGTATATTCCCCTTAACCCGATCAACACCAAGTGTGAAGCGTCCCTAGACCTGATGATGAATTCGTCAGTGGGGAACCATTCAAACATCCATTGGACTTATTCCTCAGTCAAATTGTCAAAAACTTGTACCCATTCTGTAGCACTGTCTGGTTGAGCAAACCTGTCCAGGATATAAATCATTCTCTTAGGGTGATAGAAGGCTGTATGATCATTCCACGGCCTTCGTGGAAACTCTTTCCGATATTGACCCCTTTAGAGATGCTCCAATAACCAAAGCTGTAGCAGCAAATTACAACCTTCGAAATGTTTGAACCCCTTCTGGCAGTGGTTCAAAGCCCGATAGATGTCAGCTATGATCATAGAAACAATGGTGTATGTTTGCCCCTCAATTCCCTCCATTAAAGTTTTGGCTACCATAGCCAGTCTGGTATGGATTCTGTCCCCTTGCATTGGGAATACTATCATGCCAAGGAAGCAGACAACGAACACAAAACCCTGCGGTGAATATGATCCAAGGAAGTGATAGAGAATTTATCATGGAAGATACAGTAGGACTTTCTTTGACCGTATCGTTCATATAGGTGGTCAAAGGGTACGTAAGACTTCTTTAAGCATTCCAAATCGTCGTTCTTTTTCAGACCCATCATCTTCAGAAATCCCCTAGCGGCGCGATTTTCTGGCACTAATAAACCAATAATGTCCAAGGTAGCCCAGCGAACCCCCTATTTCTTCCAGGAGCGGGGTCATTTCTATGTTCCCAAAGCGAAACACAGATCTTTCACTATCCCAGAACATGGTTGCAACTTCAATCAACATATTATTTGGTTGAATGTCCAATAGAGAGGGAAAATTCCCAGGACCTTCTTCACATGTTTTTTGTCACTTGAGGAAAGATCTTCCCACCAATCTAACAGAAGTGGTGGTATGTTACGGACCATGCCGAACCTGGGGACCTCGTGCCTCATTTTTTGCAAAACAAATAAGGTTAGACCCTTTCCCCCTTCTGATTCGACTATTTATACATCAACGATTAGCATAACGGCACTTATTTCTCCAAAATTAATGCACAAAATTGTGGTTGTGTACGTTGGGATTATGGAAACCCCGGTGGAATTTTGTACAAGGTTTGTCTTAAAGGGTTATTATGTGGACAACATATTAAACCGGCCAGGTTTGACCATGATGAATGTATAGTTATAATCAGAGTAAGGTTGCTATAGGGGTCTAGACTGGTACCCTCAAGCGGACAACTTGAGGAGGAAAGGCACGAAACCATCGACTGCGTCGTTGATCGACTAGTTTCATCGCAAATAAGCCTTTTCGAATTTAAAAGGTGATATATAGGAAGGGCGCAAACACTCATCAAGCGTTGCTATAGGATTGATTACACACTAGTGGAGTAAGATGTTGAGCATGATTTATGCAATAATGAAATAGCACGTTGTCATGTATTTGCACGTTAAAAATGATAAATGTGGTATTTAATAATTAAAAGACGTTTAAGAAAGAAAAGTAAGGAAACAAGTCATTTTCTGTAGTAAAGGAAATCATAAATGCTCGAAAATGGGAAATTAAATTCACACAAAGGGGAAAGGGAAAGGGTGCGCACGTATTAACAGAATAATAAAGACATGTTTGATGAGAGAGACTAATTCATAAAACAAGTCCGTTATGGTAAGAGCCTAAAGATATCCCCAACAGAGTCGCCATGCTGTCGCGCCCCCCTTTTTCCTCACGGAGTTCGAGTTTTGACATTTTGGGATAACTCCATTCCTTTTGAGACGGGGTATGGGATTTGAAGAGTCTCCACCTAATGGATTAAGGTGCGTTAGGGAACCTAAAGCAACTAACTCATGAAACCAATTTACATCACAAGAGATTGGGTAAGGGCTCGAAATTACCTAGAGGTGAAGGTGTTAGGCACCCTTCGAGGTCCACAAAGGTGGGTCCCGACCAAACTCAATTAAGAGAATTAGTCTTTAAAGAGGAAATCAATTTAAAACAAATAGATATTACTTTAAAACGAGAATTAAAGGGGTCCTAAGTTTATTAGCCTATAGGATCATTTCCATGCAATACTCGGTAACCTTCCCCAAATTGAGGTGATACGCGTAATATTAGTGTGATGACCCAAAACGTCATCTTATGTAGATTTAATTATGAATGTATTTTGAGGCCCCGAAAGCCTCTGTCAATCTCACCTCGATGTACGTGCACAGCCCGAGTGCGTAGCCGGGAAGACTTTGTGTGGAAACTTGATAAAGAGTGGAATTTATGATAATTAAATGAATAAGGTTGACTTTGGTCAACATTTTTGGTAAACGGACTCAGACCCGTGATTTGACAGTCCTGGAAGGTTCGTAGGAAAATATGGGACTAGGGCGTATGCCCGGAATCGAATTTCCGAGGACCCAAGTCCGAGAAATGAATTTTTAAAGGAAATTGTTTTCTGAAAATAATAAAGGCTTATGAAAATGAACCTCGATATGAAACTTGTGCTGCCAGGCCCGTATTATTATTTCAGAGCCCGAAACAGGTTCAATATGTGTTATTTAAGTTATCTGTGAAATTTGGTAAGAAATGGACTTGATTTGACGGGTTTCGGATCAAAATGGGAAATTTAGAGTTAATGAAGTTTTGAGAAATTTTCATAGAATTTGAAATTGGTTTGGAATGAGATTTTATGTTACCGAGGTCTGAATGAAATTCCGAGACCGGGGATAGTTCCGTTATGTCATTCATGACTTGTCTGCAAAATTTGGGATCGTTTCGAGTAGTATAGGTTGGTCCGACGCGTTGTTATAGAAATCAAGAACTTAGAAATCCTTAAGTTTGATCCTAGGGGTTTTGAGGGGTGATTATTAGATTTAACGCTGTTTTGGGTGTTTCGAAGGCTCGAGTGAGTCTATATTATTAGTTAGAACTTGTTGGTATATTTGGACGGGGGCTCGGGTGGGCCCAGGTGCCTCCCAGACAACACACGAGGCCAAAAACCAGCTGAAGATGCAGCTGGTGCACCAGATCTGGTGTGACCGCAGGTGCGGTTGCCCAGCCGCAGGTGCGGGACCGCAGGCCTCGCAGGTGTGAAGGTTCCGCAGGTGCGGTTCCTATTCCGCAGGAGCGGAATCGCAGGTGCGGTCTCTAGCACTGCAGGTGCGACCCCAGCCCCTCTTGCCCAAGTCCGCAGGTGCGAGCCCTAGCTCGCAGGTGCGAGACCGCAGGTGCGGAACCCCTGTAGGCCAGGCAGTGAATTTCATTTAAACACGGGATTGAGTCATTTCTTTCATTTTTCCATCTTCTTCCTTGTGATATTTGAGAGCTTCCAAGAGGTCCTTCAACCTAGTACTTGAGGTAAGTAAATTCCCTATCTAACACTAGTTTCAAACATTAATTCATAGTTAAATTCCCTACTAAATTATCTAAAATCATAGAATTAGGTAGTAGTTTTAGGGCTCTTGGGGATTTTGTGATTTTTCCATTTTAGGCCTTGAATTCAAGTAGAAATCACACCTTAATGATCCTTAGGCTATGGGTGAGTGATCCCTTTGAGAATTTTTGGAATTTGAACATGCGGGACCGGGGTTGGGATTTGGAAATTCTTCAAGAATAGCGTTATTAGTGAATATCTAAGATAGATTCCCACATTGTGCATGCATTGATTTAATTTTACACCTTTTGGCTAGTTGCGAGTCCTCGGGTGTAGAGTTCAGAGTTTCGGGCGCAATTTTGGTATGAGGG
>ML506804.1:0-10198 GCA_005239535.1 Nicotiana rustica | reverse complement strand
AATGCTTTATATGATTCATTGTGACGCCATATGTACTATGAGATTATGTTTTGTATAGTATTGTTCCTCTGAGGCTTTATGGAAATTATTGAATGGAAAGGAATTTGTTATAGAAGTATTTGCGATATATATGGGATCGGGTCGTACACCACGAAAGTGTTGAGAATTATTTGTGATATATATGGGATCGGGCCGTACGCCACGACAGTGTTGAGAAGTATTTGTGATATATATGGGATCGGGCCGTACGCCACGACAGTGTTGAGAAGTATTTGTGATATATATGGGATCGGGCCGTACGCCACAGCAGTGTTGAGAAGTATTTGTGATATATATATATGGGATCGGGCCGTACGCCACGACAGTGTTGAGTAATACATGAAATACATATGGGATCGGGCCGTACGCCACGGCGAGTTTAGAAGGTACCTTATGGGAGCGGGCCGTACGCCACGACGGATCTAAGACTTGGTGGTTATTGTTTCGTTCGGTGGTCTTACCCTTGAAAGTGCATTATTGCTTAATTCACTAGTTGTTTGGATTTCTGTTCTTGATATGTACTTGTTGCTTATTTCCTGACATGCATACTGTATTTCATTATATTCTATCATATGTTATAACTGTTGGACCTTAGTGAGTATCGAGTCGACCTCTCGTCACTACTTCTTCGAGATTAGGCGGGATACTCACTGGGTACATATTTATTTAATATGTACTCATGCTGCACTTCTGTACCTAACTGTACAGGTTCTGAGGCCGGTGCTTCTGGTTATTGTACCTGAGATAGATCCTGAGCTTGTGGACTTGATTTCATGGTGAGCTGCTTCCTCTGGCGATTTCCAGCAGCACTATGGAGTTTTCACTTACTTTTTTTATTTTCCCCGTCTATTTCATCTAGACTGTGGATTTGTATATATATTACTTTCCTTGGATATTCCGTTAGTATGCCCATGACACTCGTGACACTAGTTCCTGGCACACGCGTAGTGTATATTTTGGGTTTTAGGTTGTATAGGCATACATATGCTGTATTTTGGCCATGTGGTGTTATGCTTTTATTTGCGTATCAAGCTATCATCATGTTTTATTGTTTAAAATTTGTAAATATCGACTTGTTTAATTAAATGGGAAGGGTAACACTTAGTGTAATTTGTATTGGCTTGCCTAACCCCGTCGTTGGGCGCCATCACAACTTGGATTAGGATTTTGGGTTGTGACAATTAGCGCATAGGTCATCATCTTATTTACTATCCAATTACTACCTTTTCAGTTATTACCTAAGCGTTCTAATATCTTCTAGTGCGTACCTTACGCGTGCACTACCCGTCCCTTACCTATGGCCCCGGAGGTGTTTAGGACCTCTATTTAAGGTGGTTCTAGACTCACCTATGTTTCTTAAAATGATAAAACTAAGCGACAAATAAAAGTCAAGTAGGAATGTCACGTAAAGAGCAAATAGGGTCTCATGTTAACCTTCACGAGTAAGCAGCAAATGCACGTAATTAAAAAAGATAATTTTAATGGTTAAGACCCTATAGGCAGGATATCTGGATGAGCATAAACAGAGTATAACATGATAGTTTTATTAAAGAGAGCAGAGATACCTATCAGTTTACCTACTGATTTTTGTGTTAATACTCTGAATCCGGGCACGTTTCAAGCAGCAAAGAAATCACATTTTTTAAACCAAGGATTTTTAATTACCCTACAGGCTTGTCTAAGTGACAGCCGAGCAGAATCCTATAGACCTGGTAGCTAAACTATTAATTAGACTATAGTTTATAACCGGGTCATTGATTTTAACAGGCATATTTTATCTTTTAGATCCTACAGGCATGTTTTCTAAGTACTGAAACTAATTACAAGTATGATTTCCTATAAACATGATATCTAAGTGCTGAAACTGATTTTACACGTTCCCTATAGGCATGATGTCTAAGTGTTGAAACTTATTTTATATAATCCCTATAGGCATGATATCTAAGTGGGCAGAGACGTTAATAAAATGTTATACAAGTTCGATAATTACCAAAGAAGATCCTATATACATGATTTCTAACGCACATTGAGATTTGAAAATATGCATAAACATGGATTCTTGATGCAGAATTGATAAACGACCTATCAACATGATTTCTAGGATGCAAAGTATGAATCTTCATATTTCAAACGGTGAGACAGATCCTATGGTCATGGTTTCTAATGGCATGCACATAAAGAATCACCACAACAGCCTATAGGCATGATTTCCACCCGAACACAACAAAGATATATAAAAATCCCTCCCCTGATTTTACTAATAACCCCATATTTGTTTTTACAAGAATTATTACATACCAATATGAATAAATTACATAATGAAAAATCATCATACTATAGGGAGCCTTGGCAGTCCCAATGTCAACCTAGAAGCCAGGCCTTCAATCAAGTATGATGTCCACAGGTAGTCCATAATACACAAAATGGGCTTCTGGTGTGTCAAAGTTTCCAAAGGCCTCAGGGACCCCGGACAATGCTCACACTAGAACCTTTCAAAGAAAACAATTTTGTAAACAAGTTTGGAAGGCCATCCCCAATGTGTCAGAGTTCGGAGGAGTCTCATGGACCCTAGGCAATGCTCACACTGGGGTGGCAGGACACTAGATAGCTAAGAGTAAGAGTTTGAAAACAGTATATAAGGGTAGGGGATAGTTTTAGAAAAACAGTTTTATTTTCATAAGTGAATAGAAACAAGTTACAAGATTACAAACAGAACATGACCATATTTCAGCAGATTGGTTCAGATATGGATACTGGTAATTAAACAATCACAACAAAAATAGGAACACTTGAATCATAGTCAGAACTGACCACACACATTCATAATCCCTAAATAATTTCTGAACAGGGATCAGGTAATTGAATTAAAACAAAGTTTCACATTGCTGAAGTTAATTTGATTTATTGATTATCACTAGGTGGAATCATGCAGACATGTATTAAGCAGAGAAAAACATGTTGAAGTTAAAATGGTTAATCAGACAGCCATACAGAGCAAGGTGGGGTAGCAGGAATTAAACATGCTAGTTTCAGAAATAACTAAACAAGTGTCATGGACTAAATAGAGACATGCTAAGGTAGACTGGCCATACTAACACATAGAACAGGATAGGTTAAATGGAGTTTAGGCATGCTAGTTAAGAGAGCAATAAACAGTAACATAGGGCAAACAGAGGCATGTTGGAATTTAAAGCACTAATCACACAACCATGCGGAATAAAGGGGTGACAAAGACTAGAGTATACTAGTTAAAAAACAGACTGGAAGCATATAATAAACAGGACATATCAAGGTTCGAAGTAAGCTAATCATATAAGTCGCATGGAATAAGAACTGAAGCATAGTAGTTGAGAAAGAGATGGCTAGGAAACAAATATCAAAGCAGAAGCATGTTGATGTCTATAGTAGACTGACTACATAGCTTATAGAAGAGAACATGATAACATAAATGTCACGACCCAAATCTCGATTCAAGCCGCGATGGGGCCCATCAGCGAGGTTAGGCCAGCCAATATAGAAACACTAAGTGTTACCATTCCCAGTTACGCAAATTTCATGTTTTAACCAATTTTAAACAGATATAAACATAATAATGGCGGGTGATGTGAAATAAAACTACAAGTGCGTAAAATCAACCAATAAGCATGTCGCATAACATATGTACAGCCAACAACCAAAAATATACACTACGTGTGTGCCAGGAACAAGTGTCACGTGTGTCACGGGCAACTACTAAATATACAATGACTAAAATATATACAGAGTCTCAGTCTGAATGAAATAGACAGAGAATATGACAAAAGAAAACTCCAGGGTGTTGCCAGGAAGTCGCCAAGAGGAGCAGCTCACCGTGAAGTATAGTCAGTCAGTCAATACCTAGCCCCGGCCTGATAATCCGAAATACCAGCCTCCGGACCTGTACAGCCAAGTACAGAAGAAAAAAAAGTGCAGCATGAGTACATATATAAATATGTACCCACTGAGTATCCCATCTAATCTCGAAGAAGTAGTGATGAGAGGTCGACTCGGTACTTACTAAGGTCCAACGGTAATAATGTAAAGCAGGATGTAAGGAAAACAGTAGAGATGTAATCAATGCACCCCAATTGTAAAGAGAATACAGAGTTTCCAAATAAATATCGAAAGCAGTATCAACTTCCCTGTCTCTTTTCCCATCCACCTGTCACGTCATAAATCAGGAATTCAGCACCAAACAGTCATGCGCACATAAGTGTAAAGCAACCGGCTAGAGTCAGGAGGAAGAATAGCTATGCACTGCCGGGGATCGACCGGCCCGTACCATGAGTGCATGCTTATAATGTAATCATATCAAGAAGAGCTATGCACTGTCGGGGATCGATCGGCCCGTACCATGAGTGCATGCTTATAATGTAATCATATCAAGAAGAGCTATGCACTGTCGGGGATCGATCGGCCCGTACCATGAGTGCATGCTTACCAAGAGTCCAACTACGCACTGTCGGGGATCTACCGGCCCATACCGAAAGTGCGTCTATCAATGTAATCACACCGTATCATAATGTAACTTCGTCCATGCACCGTCGGGGATCGACCGGCTCGTACTATAAGTGCATTCTCAATTAAATCCCTGTGCACTGGGATCGACCGGCCCGTACCGTAAGTGCACTATAAATCCGTCGTGGCGCACGGCTTGCTTCTGTAAGAGTGAAGGAAACCATATGTCGCTCGCAGAATGCAAATTACGAGGCGGCTATCATGCACACACAAATGTAAAGTTCAATTCATCACAATCCTTCCCAATTATTAAGTAAATGAAAGCTCAGGGAGACAGTAGTATATCAAGCATGAATTTAAGCATATACTTCAATTTAAGGCAGAATACATGGCATGTTGTGGTCCTACACTACCCGGACATAACAATAGTAGTCGTGACGTACGGACTCTCGTCACAAGGTACGCACGTAGCCCCCAAATACAAACATACAACACATAGAACACCTATGGGGACAATTTTCCTCTTACAAGGTTAGAAAGGAGACTCGCTTCGTGACGATATCACCCCTCGGATCAAGGATGCGCCCGAATCTCCGAAATCTACTCTCGACGGCTCGTACAAGCCAAACATGGTATAGTTGAATCAATTTCAATTCCAAGAAGGAGAATTAACAAGAAATCCCAAAATTAAGCATTCTTGACAGTTTTTGGAATTTCAACCCTGGGCCCATACATTCGAATTTTGAAAATTCTTGAAGGAATCAATTACCCGGAGTCTAAGGATCATAATTATGCAAGCTCTTGCTATAATTCATGGCTAAAATGGATAATTCATAAGATTCCCAAAATCCCTAAATTACTACCCAATTTCATAAATTTTAGGATTTAGAAGGGGGATTTAACTAGGAGTTGATGTTAAAGCTAGAAAATATATGGAGTTTTACTTACCTTGACAACAATGGTGGAATAGCTCTCTTGAAATGTCTCCAAAAGCTCAAGGAAGAAGGTGGGAGTGGTGGAAAATGGACAACTCCCGTATTTAATTAAACTGCCCAGATAATGCTTCTATGCGATCGCGACCTGAGGCCTGCGATCGCGAAGAACAAAGTGCACGGCCCCTAGACTCGACACTATGCGATCGCATAGGTGTCTTGCGATCGCGAAGAACAAACTCACCGGGCCCAGATGCGACTCAATGCGATCACGAGAAAAGGCTGCGATCACGAAGGTGTGAAACCCAGACCTCTGCGTTCGTAAAGGGGAGGCTACGATCGCGAAGAACAATCAACAACCCAGCAAAATCCTTCTCTGCGATCGCAACCCACCTTCTGCGATCGCAGAGAAGGAAACCAGATAGCAGAATTTTTGATTTTTCTAACTTAGCTCCCGGGGGTCTAAAACACACCCGAGCCCCTCGGGACCCCGTCCAAAAGCACCGACAAGTATGAATTCATGATACGGACTCGCTCGAACTTCCGAAACATGAAAAACAACAACGAAACTCAAAATTCAACCCCAAAACCAAATTGAATCAACTTAAGAACTTAAGAATTCTAGAATTCACTTCAATGCGCCGAACGGGTCTATACTACTCGGAATGACTTCAAATTTTGCACAGAAGTCACAAATGACATAACGGAACTATTCTCGGTCTCGGAATTGCATTAGGACCTCGGTAGCATAAAATCACATTCCAAGCCAAATTTCAAGTTCTATGAAAATTCTCAAAACTTCACTAACTCTAAATTTCCCATTTTGATCCGAAACCCGTCAAATCAAGTCCGTTTCTTACCAAATTTCACAGATAACTTAGATACACATATTGAACCTGTTCCGGGCTCCAGACCCATAATACGGGCCCGGCAACACAGGTTTCACATCAAGGTTCATTTTCATAAGCCTTTATTATTTTCAGAAAACAATTTTCTTTAAAAATTCATTTCTTGGACTTGGGTCCTCGGAATTTGATTCCGGGCATACGCCCAAGTCCCATATTTTTCTACGGACAACCGTCAGATCATGGATCCGGGTCCGTTTACCAAAAATGTTGACCAAAGTCAACTTTATTTAATTAATTATCATAAATTCAACTCTTTATCAAGTTTCCACATAAAGGCTTCCCGGCTACGCGCTCGGGCTACGCACGCACATCGAGGTGAGATTGACAGAGGCTTTCGGGGCCTCAAAACACAGTCATAATTAAATTTACATAAGATGACTCTTTTGGGTCATCACAATAAATTGAGGCATACCAGTTAAGGAGATAGCAGACAAGGAGGTGAAAGCAAGTGAATCCAAGTGTCTAGCCTTGGCTTTCAGCCGGCTAGACAGTGCAGCAAATCAAAGAAACTTAAGTTGTGTAAGTGTGTAAGTAAGAGTTTTTGTGTATCAGTGTGTGTATGTGTTTTTCTTCTGTGTGTTTCCGTGTCTTAAAAAATCCGAATGGTGAGATTTATAAAGCATTCAACAGAGTAGACAAATAAGGCAAGGAAAATTAACGGTACACAAATAATGCATGCAAATCAATCAACCGATCAGTAAGGCCTAAACCCAATCAATTAGTAAAATAGAATCTGGGAAATATCACTTAAATTAGGGGGAATCTTATATGAAATTAGTTAGCAGACATGATTGGAGATAAATAAGGTAAGCAATGAGTCTAAAGATCATTCATAGGTCAGTCAAGGCAATCAATACCCAGAAATTAGGCCAGTAGCAAAATTAAGGAAGGCAATACCAAATATGAGTCACAAATAAGGAAAGAGTAAGTAAAATCGTCAAAGAGATATCGGTTTTAAAAGAAGACAGAATTCTAAACCCTAATTAGGAAAATAAAATCAATTAATCTATTTTAACTGACCAAGCTAAAGAATAACGGGAAAATATTAGACAAATTGTAAAATAATTAGAAAACCTAGGGATTAAAACATAGACATGAAAATCAGTCAAACAAGTAAAGAGAACCAGAGTTAAACACTTAAAAAATTTAGAACTTTTTTTGCAGAAACTTAAAGATGAAACCCTAGATTTTTGGGAAAAATGAAAATCGGTTAAAGATGATAAGAAAAATAGAAGATATTAAAGAGAAATATTAGATAAACTTAAAATCGTCCCATATCTATAGAAATCTAAACAGACTCGAGTAGAAAGTGACCAGGGTTTAGAAAAATAGACAGAGGTGAGAAAAATCCGGTTTGAACCAGAGATTTGAAGCCATAAACATGAAGATAACAGTACTCACAAACATAGAGATGAACACAGACGAGTTCATCGAGAAAATGAGGTACTGAAGCCAAGTATGTGTTGAATCTCTTTGAGATTCCATCAGATAACACAAAAACCATACCACCAGTAAAGATAGGAGGTCAGATAAGGCCTGAGGTCGAAGAGGAACCCCATGGATTGAAGGGGTTTCAGGTGACGGCGGCATAGGGTTAGGGGAGGTTAAGAGAGAAGGGGAGAGGAATAGATTCAGGGGCGACGGGATTTGGGAAAAATGATTAGGTTTAGGGTAGTTTGGTGTAATTAAAAAAGGAAATGGATCCTGGACCGTTGATCTTTTGAGATCAACGGCTAGGATTCCATCTGGGTTGGTGCGGGTTGGAAGAATTGGGTTATGGGTATTGGGTTGTGGGTATTGGGTTATAATTTAATTGGGTTGGGGGTAATAATTTGGGCTAAAGTCCGAAATTAAAAGTGATTATTTGCTAAATACCCAATTAGTTTAATAAATAGTTTGTAAAAATAGCTAATAAAATATAAAATTGATATTTATGCATGAAAATGATTTAAAATAATTACTGTCACGACCCGAAATCCCACCTTCAGGCTGTGATGGCGTCTAACATTGAACACGCTAGACAAACCAATGTTTTGAATAAATAACCTCATCAACAGTTAAAATGAACAAGATAACTAAGGCAACAGTGATTAACAATATGAAAGTTAAACAATTTTCAGAACTATATAACAAGCCTAAAAAATAAATCCCGTAAACATAACCCAGAACTGGTGTCACTAACTCACGAACAGTCTTAAAGATTACTAAATACAAAGGTCTGAAATTAAATACATATAAATAATCTTTGAACTATAGAATAAGACAGGGATGAAGAAGAAGAATAAGAGGTGATGCCAAGGCCCACGAACGTCTGCGGGACTACCTCGATGTCTTCTGAATGGACTGAAGGAAACTCCCTCCGTCAGTGTCCACCGGGTCCGGCTGCGTAGTCTGCACAACATAAAGATGTGCAGGTGTAGCATCAGTACAACCGACCTCATGTACTGAGTAAGTGCCGAGCCTAACCTCGGCGAAGTAGTGACGAGGCTAGGACACGAAAACAAATAATACCTGAGCAGTTCAATAATATAACAGGAAGAAATGACAGGAAATAAGCAAGTAAAACACAGGTACGGGGAAAACATGCTGGGGATAAAGGGAGTAACAATTTCCAAAACAGCAGAATAAGATAAGAACTAAAATGTAGAAGTAAAGGCAAGAATTAGCAGCTCGAAACGAGTAAATACACAGAAAAAGGCACGGCATGACCCCTCGAGCATAACCTCACAAATCGCTCGGCACGGAATGTCCCCTCGTGCATAATATAATAATAAATTCACTCGGCACGAAATGTCCCCTCGTGCAATAAATAATAAACACTCAGCACGACATGTCCCCTCGTGCGATAAACAATAAAATCACTCGGCACAGAACGTCCCCTCGTGCAATAAATAATAAACACTCAGCACGACATGTCCCCTCGTGCGATAAATAATAAAATCACTCGGCACGGAATGTCCCCTCGTGCATAGCCTCACAGTCACTCGGCACGGAATGTCCCATCGTGCATAGTATATACAGAAACAACAATTCAATATGAAGGTTCAACAATGAGAAGTTCTAAATGTATAGAAATGATCAACAAAATTCTATCATCCCGGCAAGGGACTCAGCTATAACCAATCTCACTCAGAAGTAATCATTTCAACAGTAAAATTTTCAACCGATCAAATAATCGTTAACTCTCCACTTCATGAACAACCTCAATGTATCACTCCCAATTAACCATTTAGTCATAACACAAGGAATATCAATAACACAGTACAAATTATCAAGTTCGACTCACGAGCATGCTTGACCACAACATATAGATACTCGTCACCTCACCTATACATTGGACATGATATAACACATAACACATAGATTCTATACCTATTCCCTCAAGCTAAGGTTACGCCAAACACTTACCTCGATACCTCGAACACAAATCAAGCCTCAACTACCGCTTTACCTCTTGGTTCCGCCACCAACACGCTCGTATCTAGCCACAAGTTACTTAATTATATCAACAAAGGCTAATTGGATCAATTCTAATGCATGGAAATGAGTTTTCTAAGGTTTTCCCCAAAAAATCAAAAGTCGACCCCGGGCTCGCTTGGTCCAAACCCAAAATTCGGGCCAAAACCCGATTACCCATTCACCCCTGAGCCCGGGTATACAATTAGTTTTGGAATCCGACCCCAAATTGAGGTCAAAATTCCCAAATTTCGATATTCTTATGTCTTTCCCCAAAATTCCCAATTTCCCCATGAAATCCCTATATTCTAGGATGCAATCTTATAAAAAGAAGTTAAAGAGTAAAGAAATTGAGTTAGAAATCACTTACCAATATTTTTGAAGAAG
>ML506802.1:44315-66127 GCA_005239535.1 Nicotiana rustica | reverse complement strand
AACTCATGTCCAACGTATAGGCGTGGTGACGAGTGCCTATGCGTTGCGGTCAAGCATGCCCGTGAGTCATTTGTGATGAAACTTACTATGTTCTTGATATTCTCCGCCCTGTGAGTAATTGGTAAATTAAAAAGTGATACCTTGATATTGTTTCATGACGTGAAGAGTTATTGCGTTATTCATTTCAGTTGAGGCTTACATTGTTGAAATTTTAATTCTGATGCGAGGTTGGTTATAGCTGAGACCCTTGTCGGGCATTTGTTGGTGTTGTAATTGATGATTTCTCCTTTCCGGGGCAATAGAATTGTATTGATGTATTTCCATGCACTTGAGACTTCTTCGTGTTGACTTTCACATTATGTTGTTGCTTTGTGTTATCATATACGCACGAGGGGACATTCCGTGCCGAGTGTTATTTATATATGCACGAGCGGACATTCCGTGCCGAGTGTTATTTATATATGCAGAAGGGGACATTCCGTGCCGAGTGTTATTTATATATGCACGAAGGGACATTCCGTGCCGAGCGTTATTTATATATGCACGAGGGGACATTCCGTGCCGAGTGTTATTATATATGCACGAGGGGACATGCCGTGCCGAGTGATTGTGAGGTTATGCACGAGGGGACATTCCGTGCCGAGTGTTATTTTATACGCACGAGGGGACATTCCGTGCCGAGTGATTGTGAGGCTATTCACGAGGGGACATGTCGTGTTTTTACTGTTCATTATCTACTGAGAAGTTAAATTCCTGCCTTTATTTATCTTTATATTTCAGTTATTACCATGTTCTGCCGTGCTAGCATATTGTTACCCCCTATTACCCCAGCATGTTCTCCCCGTAGTTGTCTTGCTTGCTTATTTCTGTTGCCATTTTTCCTGTTATTATATAAAACTGTACATGTACATATGTTGTTGTCGGTCCTAGCCTCGTCACTACTTCGCCGAGGTTAGGCTCGACACTTACTCAGTACATGGGGTCGGTTGTACTGATGCTACACCTGCACTTCTTTATGTTGTGCAGACTACGCAGCCGGACCCGGTGATCACTGACGATCGGAGCATCTCATCAGTCACACAGGAGAATTCGAGGTAGACCCGCAGACGTTCGTGGGCCTTGACGTCACCTTCTATTTTCCACTTTCAGCTCTGTCTTACTTTGTATTTCAAAGACAGTCCTATGTGTTTATTTCAGACCTTTTGTTTGGAGTAATCTCTTAGATAGTCAGTGAGTACGTGACACCAGTTCTGGGAATTTGTATATGGGTTGTATTTCGAATCTGCCATGTTATATTCTGGTTATTTGCTAAATTTCATATTGTGGGCCATCGATGCCCTAGTTAATTTGCTCGTTTCACTCGTTGATGAGTTATATTCAGTTAAAATGTTGGCTTGTCTGGCGGGTTCACCGTTAGATGCAGTCATGGCCCGAAGGTGGGATTGCGGGTCGTGACACCCAGTCTCGGAATTCCGTTCGGACCTCGATAACATACAAACACACGCCAAACCTCAAATTCTTGAACTTAAGGAATTATATTTCACTATATGGCGTCGAAACGCTCCTGGGTCATCCAAAACCCGTTCCAAACATACGCCAAAGTCCGAAATTATCATACGAAGCTACCGGAACCGTCAAAACTCGATTCCAAGGTCTTTTACTCAAAATGTTGACCGAAGTCAAACTTGGCCTTAAAAGCCAACCTTAAGGAACCAAGTGTTCCTATACCATTCCAAACTCTTCCAAATCCCGAACCACCCGTCCCCACAGGTAATAAATCATTAAAAGAAACTACGGAAAGTCTTATTTAGGGGAACGGGGTCCTAGAATGCAAAAAGACCAGTCGGGTCGTTACAGGTTGATTGGGAAAGAATCAGACCAAAGTGTATTGCCGATACATCATTCCAGCACAGCCTTAAGCTTGAACGTAGTTGTGAAGGTTATGCAAGCTCATTTGACAAGGTTGTCCAGCAGAAGAAAAGAATGTGTCAAGTCTACATTTTTTTAGTCATGGAGATATTCATTTCCCTGGGTGATCTTCGAACCTTAGATGACTCTTCATCAATATCACCTATTCCTCTTCATTCCTATCATGTCTACAATTTTCTAGTCATGGAGATGTTCATTCCCCTGGGAGATCTTCGAACCTTAGATGACTCTCCATCAGTAACACCTATTCCGCCTACCTTGTAGCCTTCTATAAACTGGATTTGTTGTTGTTTTTGTTGTTGTTGATTGTAATTGGTAGTGAAAACAAAATTGGATTTTAACCATTATAATTAATTTGTGTGAATAATGTGATCTCTGTCTTTTAAATGTTTCTTCTATTCGCATTATCAAATATGTTTGTCTATTTTATTTTAGGTTAAAACTCGTAATAATATGCTGAAGTTTTTACAAATGAACTAATTAACTATAGAATCCAGGGACAAAAAGTTCAACATAGGGAGTACTGAACTTTTTAAAAATGAACTTATTAAACTATCGAATCCAGGGATAAAAACTTCAGCACACTGGCAGCTGAAGTATTTAAAAATGAACTAATTTACTTCAGAATCTTGTGCTAAAGTTTTTCATAAAGCTCATGACGACTAAACTATAGAATACAGTGATAAAAACTTCAGCACATAGGGTGTTGTAGTGTTTACAAATGAACTAATTTACTTCAGCATCTTGTGCTGAAGTTTTTCATAAAGCTCATGACGACTAAACTATAGAATACAGTGATAAAAACTTCAGCACATAGGGTGTTGTAGTGTTTACAAATGAACTAATTTACTTCAGCATAAGATGCTGAAGTTTTTCATAAAGCTCATGACGACTAAGCTATAGAATCCAGTGATAAAAACTTCAGCATATTTGGTTCTGAAGTGTTTACAAATGAACTAATTTACTTCAGCATAAGATGCTGAAGTTTTTCAAAAAGATTATGACGACTAAACTTCAGCATAAAATTGATACTTATCTTTTTCGCATTTACTAGCTACATTTTGTCTTTTATCACCTACTTATCTTACATTTACATTTATTATCTGAAATTTTATGAGGCTGAATTTATTTTTTTACTGTACAAAAACTGTGGACAGGCTGAAGTAACATCTACCACTTACTTGTTTTACCACCTACTTGTCTTTCACATTGAATTTCTCTGAACGTAAAACAGTAAAACAGAACTCAAAAGTTACTTTTACATTTATAGATAATAAATTGATTAGGTGCACTCTTTGGCTATATTAACAATCTCTTCACTTGAAAATTTCATAGTTATCCATAGCCTTCTATCATATTTCTTTAAATTTATATTCATCTTTAGCGTTTTATCTTTTTTTGAAGAAAGAATGTCTGGTGCAAGCGGAAGTAGGAAGCTTTCAACGGAAGATATTATGCAGAAGAGGGAGAGTTTGAAGTATGATTGGAACAATAACATATCAATGTGTAACCTTATGCAAAAGTGGGATCAAATAAAAGCTGATTGGGAAAGAATTAGACCAAAGTTTATTGCTGATGAATCATTCCAACACAGGCTTATCCTTGAACGTAGTTGTCAAGGTTATCCAAGCTCATTTGACAAGGTTGTGCATCAGTTTGATTGTTTTAAGTTTCCCATCTGGGACGACTATGCCAAGCTGCAAAACGACCTGAAGAGTCTTCCTTCTCTTATGGACAGAGTAATAGTTGAACAAAGTGATTTGCATCGTGAATTCAACAAGTTGAAGACTGATCTCATTGGACTTTGTGGTCTTTTGCCCGAGTATACTATAGTTATCTCCGATTCTGATGATGACGAAATATTTCGAGAAATTGATGAGTCTTGTTCTGATAGTGGCGATGATGCTTAGTTTTTGTAATCCTTTTTTATGTGTTTTTTTGTTAATGTTTCCTATGATTCTGCTTTTTGTTTTGTCAATGTGTATGATGGCCTTGTTTTTCTTAATGTTTTATGTTGTTTATATAAATGAAACTTGAACATTTTATGCTTAAATTTTGTGTGTGTGTGTGTGTGTGTTAAGGATATGTATTTCATATACATTTTTTTCTTGTTGAAGTCATTGTGTAGCCAAACATGTAAGTCTGCGCAACAAAAATGAGTGGTTTGTACTTCAGCAATATATAAAAGAGTGCAAGAATTTTTTTTATTTGTACGAAAACAATCACATTTGAAATATATCATACAATAATGAAAGTCTAAATTCAAACCAAGAATTATTGAACGTTGGAGTATTTTTCAGCGTGTTTCTTGGAATATGGATGAGGTGCTGGAGAAGATAAGTAAGTTGTTCTGTTATACCCAATTTATTTACATCGACTGCATTTGGTAGACTTCCATGGTACTGATTCAGTCGCTGGGATATGCCTCTTCTTTTGTCTTCTTCCTTGTAAAATCTCTACATCGGAAGGTTTTGTGATCTCAGATTCTACATTTGGTGGAATATCCCATGAATTTTATCTCCAACAGTATTCACATATCCTTCATATGTTTTGAACCATGTTTCCTTTGAATACCATTTTGAGCAGTAATCAGATTTTTGAAAATATCTCTTATTAATAGCAGCAATTGCATGTGGACAGGGCAATTCATCAAGTTGGAATTTCAAGCAGTCACAAGTTCTCTTTTTTAAGTCCACAATGAATTTGATTCCTTCACTATTTATTCTAAACAACATTGAATCAAGGTTGAATACCTAAGAAGGAATAGAAAATTAAGATAAAATATATTAGTGTATTATTGATTCAAAAAGAAAAAGTATTGTGATGACCCAAAAGGTCATCCTGTGTATTTTTTGCTAAATTTGTATTCCGAGGCCATGAAAGCCTCCTTCTAGCTCATCTCAATTTGTGTGCGCAGCCCGAGCGTGTAGCGGGGAAGCCGTTATGTGAAAAACTGATAAAAATGATAATGTTGTGTTGAAATTTGAGTAAAGTTGACTTTGGTCAACATTTTTGGTAAACGGACCCGGACCTGTTATTTGACGATTCTGAAGGGTCCGTAGGAAAATATGGAACTTGGGCGTATGCTCGAAGTCGAATTCCGAGGTCCCCAGTCCGAGAAATGAATTTTTAAAAGAAATTATTTTCTGAAAAATATAAGAGATTTTGAAAATGAAATTCTATGTGAAACATGTGGTATCGGGCTCGTATCTTGGTTTCGGAGCCCGGTGCAGGTTTGATATAATATGTGTGTCATATCTGTAGAGTTTGGTAAGAAACAGACTTCATTAGATGTGATTTGGACCTTAAATGCAAAATTTGATGTTTAAAGAAATTTTGAGAAATTTCATTGATTTTGGGGTTTAGTTCGATGTTCATGATGTTATTTTGGTGAATTAATTACACGAATAAGTCTGTAGGATTTTTTCGAGGTTGTGTCCACATTTGGTTTGAGTTCTAAGGGCTCGGGTGAGTTTCAGGTAGGTCCTAGGATGTTTTTAGGCTTAAAACATAGTTGTTGCAGGTCAGAGAAGTGCAAATCTCTGAACCCGCCAGCAAGGTCCGCACTTGATTTTGTGCTGACCGGGGAGGGCCTTTGCGGCCGCACTCGATTTTGTGCGATCCGCGGTGAAAAGCAAGTCCACTGGCCTGACTTCGGAGGCCTATATCTTTTGATCTACAAGGAATGTTGAGATGATTTAAAAACGAAAGTTGTAGCCCTTCGTGTCTAGTTTCCAAAAAGGTAAAGAAATTGCAATTTGGACGTCTGTAGTGAATGTTATGGAAAACATACTAATGTATGTCACTGCAGTTATTTTTTCTTTGTTTTTTTGTTAGTGCGGCCGCACTCCCTTTATGTGCGGTCCGCGGTGGGTGTCTGAGAGGGGTATATTTTAACGGGATTTTCAGTTATTTTTTATTTTTCAAAACCCTAAAAAGGTAAGAGGCGATTTTCCAAACGCTCTTTCTTCTCCAAAACATTAGTAGGTGATTTATAACTCATATTCTTTACTCCTTAACTTTTTTTTACAAGATTTCATCCTAGAATCTAGAGTTTTCATGGTGGAATTGGTAATTTTTGGTGAAACCTAAAATATTAAAATTTGGGGATTTAGACCTCAAATTGAGGTCGGATTCCAAAACCATTTATATATCCGGGCTCGGGGTGAATGGGTAATCGGGTTTTGGTCCGAATTTCGGGTTTGGACCGAGCGGGCCCCGGTCGATTTTTGACTTTTTTGGGAAAACTTTAGAAAACTCATTTCCATTCCTTAGAATTGATTCATTGAGAATTTATTGATATAATTAAGTAACTTTTGGTGGTGGAATCAAGAGGTAAAGCGGTAGTTGAGGCTTAAATTGTGTTTGTGGCATCGAGGTAAATGTTTGGCCTAACCTTAGCTTGAGGGAATAGGCGTTGAGTCGTATGTGCTACGTGTTTATTCCATGTCCAATGTATAGGTGAGGTGACGAGTACCTATATGTTGTGGTCAAGAATGACCGTGAGTCGAATATGAGTAATTATGTGATTTTTATTGAGGTTTATTGTGTTATGGAATTAAGTATTCATTTTAGGGAAATTCTTAATTTGTGAAAATTGTTGAGTATTTGTTCGGTTGAGGAATATTTTTTCGGTTGAGGAATATATGTTAAGTTATATATTTGAGTGAGGTTGGTTATATCTGTGTCCCTTTCCGAGACGGTATTATTACTGTTGATTATTCCTTTGCATTTATGGTTTCTTATTTTTGATTTTCTTGCCAAACTGTTGTTTTTGATATTTATGCACGAGGGAACATTCCGTGCCATGTTTATGTTGTTTATGCAGGAGGGGACATTCCGTGCCATGTTTATGTTGTTTACGCACGAGGGGACATTTCGTGCCATGTTTATGTTGTTTATGCACGAGGGGACATTCTGTGCCATGTTTATGTTGTTTATGCACGAGGGGACATTCCGTGACATGTTTATGTTGTTTATGCACGATGGGACATTCCGTGAAATGTTTATGTTGTTTATGCACGAGGGGACATTTCGTGCCATGTTTATGTTGTTTATGCACGAGGGGACATTCTGTTCCATGTTTATGTGATTTAGCATGAGGGGACATTACGTGTCGTGTTTATGATGTTTTAGCATGAGGGGACATTATGTGTCGTGTTTGTGATATTTTAGCACGAGGGGACATACAGTGCCGTTTCTATTGACTTGTTGTTATGTGTTGTTAATTACTGTTGTTACTTCAATATTCAAACTGTTGCCTTGTTCCATTATTTCAGTATTTGCCACCCCCCTTTTTTCACAGCATATTTTCCCCCGTTGTTGTACGTAACTATTTATTTTATGCCGTTATTTCTTTTATATATTATTAAACTGCACAGGTGATATTATTTGTCGTGTCCTAGCCTCGTCACTACTTTGCCGAGGTTAGGCTCAACACTTACTCAGTACATGGGGTCAATTGTACTGATACTACACCTGCACAATGTTTGTTGTGCAGATCCCAGTGTTGGACCCAGTGGTTACTGATCTAGGTGGCTCCCTTTGGTCCATCAGGAGACACTGAGGTAAGTCCTGCAGACGTCTGCGGGCCTTGGCGTCACCTCCTATCTTATTTCTCTCCTGTCTTTACATATTTCTGAGACAATAGTACTTTATTTGTTCAGACCTATACTTGTAGTATTCATAGACAGTCCGTGAAATTGTGACACCGAATCCTGGGAAGTTTATTGTGGAAATTGTAATAGTATTTAATTAAATTGTTAGCTTTAATTTGTTCTGTATTTTATTTATTCCGCTCTTGTATATCACCTATCAATTGTTAAAAATAAGAAAACAAGTTAGAATAACCAGTAACGTTGGCTTGTCTAGCGGGTTCAACGTTAGACGCCATCACGGTCCCGACGGTGAAATTTTGGGTCGTGAAAAGTATGAAGTTTTTGATATGTAAGTAGTAAATCACCGCAGCAGATATAAAAAGCAGAAGTAATTATGCTATAGAGAAAACATGCTGAAAGTAAATCCTGAAGTTTAACAATATGCTGAAGTTTTTACAAATAAACTAATTAACTATAGAATCAAAGACAATATTCAGCATACAGAGTGCTGAAGCTTTTACAAATGAACTAATTAGCTTCAGCATCTTGTGCTGAAGTTTTTCAAAAAGATCATGACTAAAAAATTATAGAATCCAGGACAAAACTTCATCACATGGGGTGCTGAAGTTTTTACAAATGAGTGAATTAACTTCAACATCTTCTACTGAAGTTTTTCATAAAGCTCATAACGACAAAACTATAGAATCTAGGGACAAAACTTCAGCATGTTGGGTGCTGAAGTTTTTACAAATGAACTAATTAACTTCAGCATCTTGTGCTGAAGTTTTTCATAAAGCTCATGACGACAAAACTATAGAATCTAGGGAAAGACCTTCAGCTAGTATGAATTTTTTTATATGTAAGTAGTAAATCACTATACCAGATATAAAAAGCATAAGTGATTATGCTATAGAGAAAACATGCTGAAAGTAAATCCTGAAGTTAATAAATATACTCACAATCATTTTGCAAGTCAAGTCCATCTTCTTAGTCATCTCTTCTTCTTCCTATATTGATACTTTGTAAAAAGTTTCATTTGCTTTTTTCCTCCGTTCGTAAAAACACTCTCCCAACTTTTCTTGGATGTAATCTAACATTCTTAAAATAAGCATCTCTCTCACTTTTAGTAACACGGAATTTATTGATTCTACAATGTTTGTTGTCAGCATATCATAACGTCGCCGTGGGAACCGCGATCGAGCCCATCTTTCTGGAGGCTCTTCCATTATGTAATTGTATATTTTCTTGTCAACACTTTTGAGTTGGGACATTAACTTATTAAAATCTTCACGTTTGTATGACCTTGCAGCGCTTTGAAAAAGATTTATTACCATGGCTTTTGCATGTCTTTGCTTTAAATTTTTCTCAAAGTGATAGAGGCAGATACCATGGTGAGCTTCAGGATACACTTTTCTAATCCCATTTGCGATCGAATGGTTTCTATCTGACAAGAAAACCAGTTAATGACGGACTTGAATTGCGTTTCTCATTTCCCCGAAGAGCCAAATGTATGCCTCATTGTTTTCTGATTCGGCTACACCAAAAGATAGAGGAAATATTTGATTGTTTGTATCCTTTTATACAGCAACAAATAGAACGCCATGATATTTTAAATTTAAAAACGTTGCATCTACTGCAATAACAGGTCTACAGTAGGACCAACCAGCTATTGATGTCGTAGGAGCAAAAAGAACATGTAACAAAACCTGTACACTGAAACACAATAAAACAAATCATAAGGTGTGAAGTTTAACTTCAGGCTGATGGTTAGTATTTGTTTTGCTTACCAATTATGCTCGTCTCTTTTTATGTTTGTGTACGTTCCTGGGTTTCTATGCACCATCATGTGTAGGTATGAAGGAAGAATCTGGTAGTTCTCTTCCGGTGTTCTCCTTATGCAAGCAATAACTTTTTGAATAGCGCGCCATGCCTTGTGATATCCAATGTCAATTCCAAATTTCTTTTTCATTTCATTTTCTATAAAGGCTGGTGTAACCTCTATCTTTTTGTCTCGAACATGTTCTAAAATTTGTTCACTTATAAAATTTGATGTAGCATGCTTCTGATCTGATTTTCTTGCATCAACCGAGCATTCATAGTTGTTATGATATTTAATCACCCTGAAAAGTGTGGAATTTTTTATTCTGGTAGCACGCACAATCCAACCACATTGCTCCTCAATGCATTTCAGCTCATATCTCTTTGAACATGATCTAACAGCTGTGAATTCAACCTTTTGGTTTATCTCCAAGCTGTAGAAAAATTTAGTCATATTTTTCTTGTTCTCAAAAATTCATCCTACTCTTACTTCCTCGGGCAACGCATCACGCCTAAGTATTTTACATTGTGGAGATTCTTTCAACTTTCTCCTCACTTTTTTTCTTGATTTCATAGAGGCACTAGAAGTTTCAGCAATTTCAACAATTGTATCTGATGTTACCGGTATTAATTCCATATTTTCTTCATCTTCATTGTTGCTTATCATTGCAGAAGGTAGCAAAACGTTTGTTGGATTGTGTGTTGGTTGTCAATTTGCATTATTAGTTGTCCTTCTTCTTCTTGTTCATTAACAAACTGGTATGAATTTATTGGAGGAGGGGGTGATTGTTGTAGCATTCCATATTCTGAAGCAGCTGTAATGTTAGAAGGTTGTTGCTCGTTGTCTACTACCATTATTGGTTGCCCTAGTTCATGTTGATAATCAGCAAAGTGTTCTGAAGCAGCTATACTGTCAAGAGATTGGTTGAATGTTGACGATTCTGAACCACCTATACCGTGAGAAATACGTTGTATTTTTTCGATGACAAAATTGCAATTCTTGTAGGCTGAATCAGTTGTGAGCAAATGAATACAAGTACTGAGTTCTTCATCTGAAGTTACAAGCATACCTTTGCTTGTATTTAGTTTGATATCAAACCATATCTTTACGGAATATCTGCTTGAATCAATATTTGTAACTTCACTAATTTGTTTCTGGAAAGAATTGAATGATACTTGTTTATTAAGAAGAACAAGCTTTGTATCATGATCCAAGTATTTGAAGTCAGTAGTCCCCCTCCCATTGAAAGTAAGTACAACGCAAATCGAACTCATCCTAGAGAAGCATTTTAGTGTCAAGTATTAGGATAAGAATTTAATTATGAAAAAAGCTTAAGTTTGAGCAAATTTACTAGAGAAAAAAGTTCATAAAAAAGATGATTAATGTAGGACAAAAGTTAAGCACAAACTATATTTAACTTGAGCATGCAGGAGAAAAACTTCAGTACATGAAATGCTGAAATATTAGCAAATAAACTAAAAAACTTCAGCATATTGTGTTGAAGTTTTTGGAAAAGGTCATGACAAAACTATTGTACCCAGGAGAAAACTTCAGCATCAGAAGAGCTGTGCAAATGAACAAGCATCGTGTACTGAAGTTTTTGAAAAAGGTCAGGACAAAACTATTGTATCTAAAGAGAAAAACATCAGCATATTAGCAAATGAATGAATAAATTTCAGTACATAATGTGCTGAAGTATTAGCAAATTAACTAAAAAAACTTCAGCAATAAAATATTTAATGTAGGATTATTTCGCGTTGGATTATGTGTTAGTGTAATAATTGAATTCCTATCATATGCATGCACGCTTTTCATTGGACGTTTAATATTACTATATGTCTTTTCATATACCATGCAGAAATTCTTTTCACCTATATAAGCATGGCATGCCTTGTGAGTTTATTCACACAAACAAAAATATTTTACCAGATTAAAAAAACGGAGAGAAATGGATGTTGTTATCAGGCAAATTGTTGACGAAATCAAGCAAGATATTATTGAGGCATTCGATCTGAAGATAGATGAGTTGATAGAGAAGTATGTGTGATGACCCAAAGGGGTCATTTTAAGAATTTAGACCCAATTCTAGGCTTATTAGCTATAAAAAGACTAATTTTAATTACCTCGATTTGTGTGCACAATCTGGCCATGAAATCGGAAAGCTTTTATGTTAAAATATGAGAAATAGTAATTTCTAGAGTTAAAATTTGATTATAGTTTACTTTGGTCAACATTTTGAGTAAACGGACTCGGGTCTGTGTTTCGATGATCCCGGGAGGTCTGCAGTAAAATATGGGACTCAGGCGTATGCCCGGAAATAAATTTCGAGGTCCAAAGCCTTAAAAATCAATTACTGAAAGAAATTATTTTGCTGAAATATTTATAAAATAAAGAAAAGAATTAATGTTTGAAACTATTGGTATCAGGCCCATATTTTTTGTTCCGGAGCTCGGTACAGATTTGTTATAGTATTTAAAGGCTTACTATGAAATTTGGTGAAAAACGAATTTCGTTTGACGTGATTCGGACATTCGGTTGAAACGTTATGAACTTTAAGTGTTCTTGACGAAAATGATGAGTATTGAGGTTTAATTCATAGTTTTACATGTTATTTTCATGATTTGATCGCACGAGAAAGTCCTTATGATACTTTTAAACTTGCGTGCATGTTTGGTTTAGAGCCCCGAGGGCTCGGGTGAGTTTCAAATAGGTTTGGGTTGTGTTGTGCTCGTTCTTTCTTATGCTTCGACGTCATTTCTTCAAGCATAAATGATATCATATTGAACAAATTATCTCCGATTTCTGTTTTGAATGATGTATTAGATTCGTATCGTAATTATGGACCCGTAGCAAAAAGAATAATCACATTTGGACATCGTATGAGGATTTTATGGTCATTTTACTAAGGTTGCCAAATTTTGGGTTAATTACGAAATTGCCTCTGACGACGTATTAAAAATCTGCACTATTTGCAAATATTAAAACCTACATATCTCCTTCAATATAAGGTCAAATTGAGTGATTCAAAAGCCTAACTTGACTAAAATTCCATAAGAAATCCACTGAATACATAAAAATCGAGTTTCGGAATCGTTTGGTATGAGAAACGAGGCAGAATAGCTGGCGGAAAAATATATTAAAAACGGGCAGACCTTCTTCTTCAAATTTTTAAACCCTACAGCCCTAGGAACGAATTTCTTCACCAAATATCATCCCCAATTCATAGGTAATAAATTCTAAATTTTACTCTTTCAATTACCCATTATTTTTCATCACTTTTAAATAAAAAACTAAGAATTTTCATGGTAAAAATTGAGGGTTTGGGTAGAGTTAGGGAATTTTGTAAAAATCGAATCTTTACCTCGAATGGAGGTCGTATTTTGAGACTAATTGTATATTTGGGTTCGTGGGTTAATGGGTAAACGTAATTTGGTCCGAACCCGGAGTTTAGACCAAGCGGGCCCGGGATCGGGTTTTCACTTTTTTTTTAGAAAACTTAGGAAAAATTATATTTTTCAATAAATTTAGTTACTTTAGTCTTAATTAATTATATTAAGTTAATTATGATTAGATTCGAGCAAGTTAGAGCAAGATTCTAAAGGAAAAGCTATAATTGAGTTGTGAGTGGCCTGCGAAATTGAAGTAAGTGTTTGATCTAACTTTGACTTGAGGGAATAGGAATCCCCACTTGTTTGCTATGTGAAATGTATGGGCGTGGTGTATAGGTGAGGTGATGAGTATCTATCCACCACCCAATTTCCCTGTTAAGCAAGAACCCTTTCTTGTTCCCAACTTAATTGATTCTTGTCTTTATTTTTCTATGTCCATTATTGTTTATAGGACTACTTGTGTGATGACCCAAAAGGTCATCCTGTGTAAATTTAATTATAACTGTGTTCCGAGGCCTTGAAAGCCTCCGTCTATCTTATCTCGATGTGCGTGTGCAGCCCGGGCGCGTAGCCGTGAAGCTTTTATGTGGAAAATTGAATAAAAGTTGAATTTATGATAATTAATTGAATAAAGTTAATGTTGGTCAACATTTTTGGTAAACGGACCCGGACCCGTTATTTGACGGTCCCAAAGGGTCCGTAGGAAAATATGGGACTTGGGCGTATGCCCGGAATCGAATTCCGAGGTCCTAAGTCCGAGAAATGAATTTTTAAAGAAAATTGTTTTCTGGAAATTATAAAGACTTTTGAAAATGAACTTTGATGTGAAACCGGTGTTACTGGGCCCGTATCATGGTTTCGGAGCCCGGAACATGTTTAATATGGTTATTATGAGTCGTCTGTAAAATTTGGCAAGAAACGGACTTGGTTTGACGTGTTTCGGATCAAAAATGGGAAATTTAAAAGTTTATGAAGTTTGAGAAAATTCTATAGGTTTTGGAGGTTAATTCATTGTTTTTGATGTTATTTTGGTGGTCTAATTACTGGAATAAGTCTGTAGGATAATTTAGAGGTCGTGTGTATATTTGGTTTTGAGCCCCGAGGGCTCAGGTGAGTTTCGGGTAGGTGTCGGAGTGCAAAAGTGTTGGAAAAATCAGGTGCAATTGGTTGTTTCTGGTGTCTGAGAAATTTTGCTATGCGATCGCATAGGTTTCCCCGCGATCGCATAGTGTAGAGTGTGTGTGTGGGGGGGGGCGGTCTTTGACCCTATGCGATCGCATAGACCCATCAGCGATCGCATAGGGTATAGGAGAGCTGGGTGGGGGCTGGGAAAATACTCTCTGCGATCGCATCCTCTGACCCGCGATCGCGAAGCTTGAACCAGGGACCCTATGCGATCGCATTGCTCAGGACTCGGTACACTATGTGATCGCACCTCTACTTCCGCGATCGCATAGTACGAAATCCGCCCAGTTATTTAATTGCTCAAAAACAGAACCCATTACGGGATTTTCATATTTTTCACCATATCCTTCTTTCCCAAACCCCATAGACAACTCCCAAGCTATTTTTCCACCATAACCACTTGGGTAAGTAATCCTAACTCTAATTTCTTCCATTTCCTTCATCAATCACTAGATTCTAGGTCTAAAAACATTAAATCAAATGTAGAAATTGGGGGTTTTGGGTAGAGTTAGGGCTTTTCAAATTTTGGGGAATCCAGCCTCGTTTTGGGGTCGCATTTCAAAACAAATTGTAAATTCGGGCTCCTAGGGTAATGGGTGAACGGGTTTTGGTCCGAACCTCGTGTTTGGACCAAGCGGGTCCGGGGTCGAATTTTGGTAATTTTTGGAAGAATGATGGGAAATGTATAATTAGGCATTGGAATTGAATTATTGAGTCATTATTGACATTATTGAGTCGATTATGTCTAGATACTATCGTTTCGGAGTTGGATTCGAGAGGAAAGACGGTATTTGAGGCTTGACTTGCACTTTTGGAGCCGAGGTAAGTATTTGGGCTAACCTTAGCTTGAGGGAATAAGTATAGAGTCTTATTTGCTATGTGAATTTCATGTCCAACGTATAGGTGAGGTGACGGGTACCTATATGTTGTGGTCAAGCATGCCCATAAGTCGAATTTGATGAGTTATTTAATGTTCTTTGATATTCTCTGTGTTGTGAATTACTGGGAACCTTGGAAGTGGTACCTTGAGGTTATTTCATGACGTAGATAGTTATTGATTATGTGTTCGGTTGAGGGTTTTTGCTGTTGAAACAATACTTCTGAGTGAGATTGGTTATAGCTGAGTCCCTTGCCGGGACAATAGAAATTTTGTTGATTATTTATGTACATTGAGATATCTTATTGTTAAACTTTCATATCAATTGTTGCTTTTACATTCATTATGCACAAGGGGACATTTCATACCGAGCGATTGTGAGGTTGTGCACGAGGGGACATTCCGTGATGAGTGATTATTATTTATGCACGAGGGGACATTCCGTGCCGAGTCGTTGTGAGGTGATGCACGAGGGGACATTCTGTGTCGAGCGACTTTATTATTTATGCACGAGGGGACATTCCGTGCCGAGTGACTTTATTATTTATGCACGAGGGGACTTTCCGTGCCGAGTGATTGTGAGGCTATACACGAGGGGACATGTCGTGCCCTTTTTGCTGCTTATTTACTTGTTTCGAGAAGTTAATTCCTGTTTTACTCCTGCATTTCAGTTATTACTTAATTCTACGGTGTTAGTAATTGTTTCCCCTTTATCCCCAGCTTGTTCTTCCCTGTAACTGTATTTCTGTTTATTTCTTGTTATATTATTGAACTGCACAGGTGTTATTTGTTGGTGTGTTCTAACCTCGTCACTACTTCGCAGAGGTTAGGCTCGGCACTTACTCAGTACATGGGGTCGGTTGTACTGATGCTACACCTGCACTTCTTTATGTTGTGCATATTACGCAGCCGGACCCAGTGGACACCGTTAGAGGGAGTATCCTTCAGTCCACGCAGGCGACATCGAGGTAGACCCGCAGACATTCGTGGGCCTTGACTTCACCTTCTATCCTTTCTTTCTGTCATTTTGTGTATTTCCAGACAGATGTACCACTTTATTTCAAACAGTTGTTTTTAGCCAAATCTTAGTCTAGTTCTTGAGATTGTGACTCCATTTCTGGGTTTCGTACTTAATGGGATTTTCTACGAGATTGGCTATTTTAGTTTTAGAATCTAATGAACCTCCATATTTTTATCATGATTTTCTAGTTAGCGTTTATTGTTTTTAATTGTTAATATGTTAATTTATTTAAAATGTTGGCTTGTCTAGTGAGTTCAACGTTAGACGCCATCACAGCCTGAAGGTGGGATTTCGGGTCGTGACAACTTGGTCTTGTTATTTTATTGTTAGATATTGTTGTGGTTATTTTGGAAAGAGTATTGATTGTCTAGCGAGTTCAACGTTAACTGTTTTATGATTGTTGAGGTTTACGTGGATGTTTGGTTTCAATTGATTGTTGTCAATTTGTAATGACCCAAAAGGTCATCCCGTGTATTTCTAGCTATATCTGTGTTTTGAGGTCACAAAAACCTCCTTTTATCTCACCTCGATTTGCGTGCGCAGCCCGGGCATGTAGCCAGGAAGCCTTGGTGTGAAAAACTAATAAAAATGATGTTTTTGTATTGAAATTTAAATAAGGTTGACTTTGGTCAACATTTTTGGTAAACGGACCCGGACCCGTGATTTTACGCTCCCGAAGGGTCTGTAGGAAAATATGGGACTTGGGCGTATGCCCAGAATCGAATTCCGAGGTCCCAAGTCCGAGAAATGAATTTTTAAAAGAAATTGTTTTCTGAAAAATATAAGAGATTTTGAAAATAAATTCTATGTGAAACCTGTGGTATCAGGCCCGTATTATGATTCCGGAGCCCGGTACAGGTTCGATATGGTTTATATGTGTTGTCTGTAAAGTTTGCTAAGAAACGGAATCTGTTTGACGTGATTCAGACCTTAAATGCAAAATTGGATGTTTAAAGAAGTTTTGAGAAATTTCATTGATTTTGCGGTTTAATTCGATGTTTGAGAAGTTATTTTTGCGATTTGATCGCACTAGTAAGCCCGTAGGATGTTTTTGAGGTTGTGTGCATATTTGGTTTTGAGCCCCGAAGGCTCGTGTGTGTTTCGGGTATGTTTTCGGGGTTTTGAACTTAAGAAAACACTGTTGGTGCACCGGTTCTGGTTTGCCCGCACCTACGAGCCTAGGGCCGCAGGTGCGAGACCGCAGGTGAGCCTCTATCTACGCAGGTGCGGTCCCTCTCGCAGGTGCGGACCCTTCTCCACAGAAGCGGCTCCGCAGGAGAGGATAACCTTCCGCCGGTGTGGCCCCCTTATAGGCCCGTCCATCTCCGCAGGTGCGATCCCTTTCTCGCACCTACGATAGCGCAGGTGCGAAAGTCGAGCAGTGATGTTTTTAAAAAAAAACAAGCTTCAGAAGTTTCTTCTTCCACTTTTTCATAAAAATAGAGGACCTAGGGCGATTTTCTCAAGAGATTTTCTTCCCAATTCGTAGGTAATTGTTCACTAATTGATTTCCTTTAACTTTCTAATGTTTTTCATCAATTATCATCAAGAATCCTAGGGTTTTCATGGTAGAAGTTTGGGGATTTGGGTAGAGTAAGGGCTTTTTGATTATTTGGGAATTTGACCTCATTTTGGGGTCGGATTTCAAAACAAATTATGTATTCGGGCTCGTGGGTGAATGGGTGATCGGGTTTTGGTCTGAACCTCGTGTTTGGACCAAGCGGGCACGGGGTCAAATTTTGGGTTTTGGGGAAGAATGTTGGGAAATCAATAATTAAGCATTGGAATTGAATTGTTTAGCCTTTATTGTTGTTATTGAGACGATTATGTCTAGGTACGATTGATTTGGAGTCGGGTTCAAAAGAAAAAGCGGTGCTAGAGGCTTGATTTGATCGTCGAAGCCGAGGTAAGTGTTTGGCCTAACCTTAGCTTGAGGGAATAGGTGTTGAGTCTTATTTGCTACGTGTTTATTTCATGTCCAATGTATAGGTGAGGTGACGAGTACCTATATCACTACTATAAAATAGACCTATGGTAACACCTTCATAACTGTCACAGTAGATACGTAAAACGCCCCCATAGACCTATCAGAACGGTTTAGGGGTCCGTCTAAATAGTTTGTGTCGCAATAGGTCTATTGTAACGGTCTTGTGCAACGGTTAAAAACCCGTCGCCATAAGACCTCTACTACTACGGTTTCCTAACCGTCGCCACACGATATCTATTGCAACGGTTACTTGTTTTGTAATGACCTGGCCGGTCGTTTTGAGAGTTAGCATCCCGATCCCCTGATAATTGTTCCTCCCATGTCTTATTAGGTTAATGGAACGAGTCGGAGCATTGAGTGGTGAAATTGGAGTGTTTTTGGACCTATATTCCTTTAAGGTGAGCTTCGACCTTAGAAATTAGACCAGAGCGGGAGTTGTGTAAAGACGGATCTGGAATGGAAATCCATCGACTCTGTTAGCTTCGTTGAGTGATTTCGGGGTTGGGAGCGTGTTCGGAATGCGTTTTTGAGGCCAGACGTAGATTTAGGCTTGAATTAGCGAAAGTTAGAATTTCAGCGATTTCGGCCGATAGGTGAGATTTTGATATCGGACTCGGAATGGAATTCCGAAAGCGATAGAAGGTCCGGATTGTCATTTATGACCTGTGTGCAAAATTTGAGGTCATTCGGACTAGTTTAGACGTGGTTCAGCGTCTGAGGTGAATTCTTGAAAATTCCTGAGTTCTTAGGCTTGAATCTATGCATTTTTGGGTATATTGATGTTATGGGACGTGTTTTTAAGGCTCGACCAAGTTCGAATGACGTATTTGGACTAGTTGGTGGTTTTGATTGAGGTTCCGGGGGCCTCGGGTGTGTTTCGAGTGTTCAAACGGACACTTTTTGACCAAAAGGCATTGTTGTTATTTCTGGTTTTTCTACAGCTGTTTGGCCTTCTCTGCGATCGCAGAAGTAGGCTCGCGATCCCATAGAGCCTTTGGGGGAGGTACAGAAATCGTTCACCGCGATCGCAGGAGTGTATGCGCGATCGCAGTGTTGTGGAAATTAAACCTCCGCGATCGCATGTATCATGTCGCGATCGCATAGTGCTATTGGGGGTCTGGGTAAGGCTGGTGAATTACTCAGTGCAATCGCAAGGCCCCTCCCGCGATCGCGAAGCTCAGGGGTGTTTGAACTTAAGAAAACACTGCTGGTGCACCAGTTCTGGTGTGCCCGCACCTGCGAGCCTAGGGTCGCAGGTGCGAGACCGCAGGTGCGCCTCTGTGCACGCAGGTGCGGTCCCTCTCGCAGGTGCGGACTCTTCTCCGCAGAAGCGGTTCCGCAGGAGCGGATAACCTTCCGCAGGTACGGCCCTCCTATGGGCATGTCCATCTCCGCAGGTGCGATCCCTTTTTCGCACCTGCAATAGCACAGGTGCGACCCAAGCATCGCATGTGAGAAAGTCGAGCAGTGATGTTTTTTAAAAAAAAAAACAGACTTCAGACGTTTCTTCTTCCATTTTTTCATAAAAATAGAGGACCTAGGGCGATTTTCTCAAGAGATTTTCTTCCCAATTCGTAGGTAAGTGTTCACTAACTGATTTCCTTTAACTTTCTAATGTTTTTCATCAATTATCATCAAGAATCCTAGGGTTTTCATGGTAGAAATTTGGGGATTTGGGTAGAGTTAGGGTTTTTTGATTATTTGGAAATTTGACCTCGTTTTGGGGTCGGATTTCAAAAAAAATATTATATATTCAAGCTCGTGGGTGAATGGGTGATCGTTTTTGGTCTGAACCTCGTGTCTGGACCAAGCGGGCCGAGGTCAACTTTTGGGTTTTTAGGAAGAATGTTGGGAAATCTATAATTAAGCATTGGAATTGAATTGTTTAGCCTTTACTGATGTTATTGAGTCGATTATGTCTAGATACGATTGATTTGGAGTCGGGTTCAAAAGGAAAAGTGGTGCTAGAGGCTTGATTTGATCGTGGAAGTCGAGGTAAGTGTTTGGCCTAACCTTAGCTTGAGGGAATAGGTATTGAGTCTTATTTGCTACGTGTTTATTCCATGTCCAATGTATAGGTGAGGTGACGAGTAGCTATATGTTGTGGTCAAGCATGCACGTGAGTCAAATATGAGTAATTATGTGATTTCATTGAAGTTTACTGTGGTTATGGATTTGATATCATTTGGTAGTTATTCATTTGATGGAAATTCTCAGTTGTGAGTATTGTTGAGTAATTGTTCGGCTGAGGATTATGTTGGTAAGTTATATATCTATGTAGGTTTGGTTATAGTTGTGTCCCTTGCCCGGGTGGTATTACTCTTGTTGATTATTCCTGTGTGTTTAAGGTTTCTTATTGTTGATTTTCTTGTCAATTGTTGTTTTATGCTTATTTATGCACGAGGGGACATTCCGTGCCATGCTTATGTTTATTTATGCACGATGGGACATTCTGTGCCATGTTTATGTTGTTTATGCACGAGGAGACATTATGTGCCGTGTTGGTGATATTTATGCACGAGGGGATATTCCGTGCCGTGTTGATGATATTTATGCACGAGGGGACATTCCGTGTCGTATTGATGATATTTATGCACGAGGGGACATTCCGTGTCGTGATTGTGATTATTTATGCACGAGGGGACATTTTGTGTCGTGTTATGATACTTTAGCACGAGGGGACATGCCGTGCCGTTTCTTTTCACTTGTTTATTTCGTGTTGTTATTTTTTATATTTGAATTGCTTCCTCGTTCCGTCATTTCAGTATTTGCTACCCCTTTCCCCAGCATGTTTCCCCGTTATTGAACTTAACTGTTTACTCCTTGTTATTTCCTGTTATATTTTATTTAAACTGCACAGGTGATATTACTTGTCGTGTCCTAGCCTTGTCACTACTTCGCCGAGGTTAGGCTCGGTACTTACTCAGTACATGGGGTCGATTGTACTGATACTACACTTGCACAATTTTTGTTGTGCAGATGCCAGTGCTGGACCCAGTGGTTACTGATCTAGGTGGCTCCCTTCGGTCCATCAGGCGACACTGAGGTAGTCCTGCAGACGTCCGCCGGCCTTGGCGTCACCTTCTATCTTATCTCTTCCCTGTCTTTACATATTTCTGGGACAACAGTACTTTATTCGTTTGGACCTATACTTGTAGTATTCACAGACAGTCCGTGAAATTGTGACACCGAATTCTGGGAATTTTATTGTGGAAATTATAATAGTATTTAATCAAGTTGTTTGTTTTCGTTGGTTCCGCATTTATATTTATACCGATCTTGCATATCACCTATAAACTGCCATAAATAAGGAAATAAGTTAGATTAACCGATAACGTTGGCTTGTCTAGCGGGTTCAACCTTAGACGCCATCAAGGTCCCGACGGTGGGATTTCGGGTCGTGACACCAATGGTTGTGGCAAGTGTATTAAAAGTATTGGTTGTTCTTTTGATTTTATCATGGTACATAGGGACTAGGTTGGGTTGATAGCGTTACGGTGTTTACATATATTCTGGTTGGTTTTATTGTGAAATGATATTGGTTGAAGATTACGAGCTACACTATTTTCTGTTTGAAATTTGTTGAACTAAAAGTGTTGTGATAGGCTTGGCCTGAACAGTGAAAGTTTCTTATGAATAAACAAAATTGGTATGATAAGGGGGATGTGACAAGGGTGGATAATTGATTGTGATATTGTGAATAGGTGGGATCGGGTTGCACGCCGCAACAAGACAATGATAAGAGAATATGCATGTTTTACTGTTTATAAAATAAAGGTTGGAACACTCATTGTTTTATTATTATTATTTCATATTCTGCTTTTACTGTTATTTGAAGTGAAACTTGTTCTGTTTATAATTTTCGAGACATAAATATTGTGAAAGGCTTTGACTTGAAAGGTGGTGATAAGGGGGTTGTGACAAGGGTGGATAATTGATTTTGATCGGGTGAATAAATTGATCGTGATACGGGTGAATAAATTGATATGATATGTCTGGTGGGATCGG
>ML506802.1:16324-37518 GCA_005239535.1 Nicotiana rustica | reverse complement strand
ACTGTTATTTAAAGTGAAACTTGTTTTGTTTATAATTTTCGAGACATAAATATTGTGAAAGGCTTTGACTTGAAAGGCGGTGATAAGGGGGCTGTGATAAGAGGGTTGTGACAAGGGTGGATAATTGATTGTGATACAGGTGAATAAATTGATCGTGATACGGGTGAATAAATTGATCGTGATACGGCTGAATAAATTGATATGATATGTCTGGTGGGATCGGATTGTACGCCGTAACAAGGAGCAATAAGGGAGGACAATTATATTTTTAATAATTTTCAAAGAAAAACAAAGATTTGAAAACTACCATTTTATATTACTATTTTTCATATTTTGGCACTAGATTTATTTAAAGTTAAAGTTTGGAAACTTGAAAATTATTTGAGAGTTTGTTACAGCTGAGGCCTGGAAAAGGCGGCTGAGTTATTTCATTGTTTTTGCAGTACTTAATTATTTGCTTAGATTTCCTTCTTGCTTTATATTTATTGTCTCAGTTATATTTTTCTGGTTCGTGTAGAATTATTTTATTGTGTTATAGTATATATTATTGTCACAGGTTATATGCTGTTAATGCCTCGTCGTAGCCTCGTCACTACTTCGTCGAGGTTAGGCTCGACACTTACTCAGTACATGGGGTCGGTTGTACTGATACTACACTCTGCACTCTTTTGTACAGATCCAGGTATCGACCAGCAGTAGAGATATTTAGAGCGTCTATTCATTTATTCGGAGACACGAGGTATATCTGCCGACATTCGCAGATCCCGAGAGTCTTTTCCTATTTCCATAAACGTTGTTTTATTTTATCTGAATAGTTACATTATTTCTTTCAGCCCAGTATTTGTAGTATTCTTTATTAGTTCGTGAATTGTGACACCAGACCCTGGGTAGTCTTAGAGTTATTTATATAATTAGTTTGTGATTCGTTTTTATTCAATTGTTTATTATTTTATCTTTGAAAATTATTTAAATTAAGTTTACTTTAGATTTATTTATATATGTTTAAGAAGATAATCAAAGTAAGTTAGCTACTAGAATTCTAACATTGGCTTGCCTAGCAAGTGTGGTGTTAGTCGCCATCACGATCCCTAAGGTTGAGAATTTGGGTCGTGACAGTACGACAGGGAGTTGGAGAAAATCAACACAAAGCTTGATAGGCTTGAGATGTTGGCGAGAGATGAATCGTATAGTAGTCTGGGAGATGGAAATGGTCATGCATCTGACAGCGCTGGTGATGATGATGATATGGATGTTTAGGTTTTTTTTTTTTGTTATTATGTTTTTTTTAATTTTTATAGACAATTATTATATTTTTTTATCTATTTTTAAATCAATAAATATTAATATTTTTGTTTGAATGTTTTTCTGCGCTTTTTTTAATATTATTTTTCTATAAAGTCAAAAAATAACATAGAGGAAAAAGTATGTTTTTCCTTTAGGATAATACTATAAAACTTCAACATAATAATATGAAGTTATAGGAAATGAACTAAATAACATAAGCATTTAATAACAAAAACTTATTACAATTAAGCATATCTTAGAAAAAAACGTTAATAAAAGGAAAACTTCAGCAAAAACTTATTAGAATTAAGTATATTTAGAAAAATACATTAATTAAAGGAAAACTTCAGCATTTTTGCTTAAGTGTTTGGAAAATGAACTAAACAACTTCAGCATATATGCTGAAGTTTTTGAAAAAGCTCATCAAAAAATTATAGAACGTTGTACATAACTTAAGCATATTATTAGTGCTGAAGTTTAGCAAATAAAAATAAATTTTCAGCTTGTTTAGCATATACACCAAAAACTTTAGCAAAAACTTATTAGAATTAAGCATATTTTAGAAAAAAAACCTTAATTAAAGGGAAACTTCAGCAGTTATGCTGAAGTGTTTGGAAAATGAACTAAACAACTTCAGCATATATGCTGAAGTTTTTGGAAAAACACATCAAAAAATTATAAAACGCAGGACATAACTTAAGCATATTATTAGTGCTGAAGTTTAGCAAATAAAACAAAAACTTCAGCAAAAACTTATTAGAATTAAGCATATTTTAGAAAAAAACCTTAATTAAAGGAAAACTTCAGCATGTTATGCAGTACAAAACTTCGTCACATCCTAATTGACGTTTAAATTAGCAAATTTATAATGCAAATTCATTCGTCATTGAAAATCTCAGGTCTCAACATTACGAAAATAATTATAGAAAATTAATTTGTATCATGAAGATCAATCAGATTCGAAAACTAATTTGAATTCTGAAGATGAATTGCAATACTTACAATTTGAATTTTTGAATTTGAGTCTGATTCAAATTTCTGGTTTGAGAGAGGCAATCTGAGAAGAGACGGAGTGATGGAGGAGGATCGGTGAAGTGTTTTGTGCGTGATGCAAATCGTAAAGTGTTTTTATATGTTTGTCAGGAATAGAATGGTTATATTATTACAGATTTTTTATCAGTTGGCTACCAAATCAATAATTTATAAAAATAAGGTATAGATTAAAAGGTGGCTGCTATAAGAATATGGCTGCAAATAACCCGTTATATCGTCAGTTAAAATGGACGACGGTTAAGGGTTACGGAAAGCCCAACTTAGCGCTCGAACTTGTACATTGGATTTGAATCGAGAAGACACTAATCATTTGTAGGGATTAAATTACGAATTTAAGTTTACAACCACTAACAGCCAAAGATTTTTACTGTCATAATTAACCGGCTACAGACTTATAGGAGGTTATTAATTACTCTATTTTCCAACTTACTATGTAGAGATACATGTTTGTCGATAATTTTAATAGTGTAAAAATTCTATACGATACAAATTAGTGTTAACTTTAACTCTTAGGGATCGTTTGGTTATCGAGATTAGCTGTATGATTCCATAATATAATTTGGGATTGTGTTTATCTGGTGTTTGATTATGAGTATTTAGCCAATATTCCTACAAATTTTATACCAAAATAGTGATATTAACCCTGAAATTGTTATTCTGTGGATATCTCACATTTCAAATAAATGACCCCTTAAATATAGAAGAGATATTTAAGGGTTTCTCACTATAGAAGAAATTTGTAAGGACCGCACCTAGTGCGATAGTTGGTGTCCAAATTTACATTGGAATAGAATTGCTTTGAATTGATGCATGGTATAGCTTGCATGTTAAGTACCTTTTCAAGAGTTTCTTCAACAGCAAATTAGGACCAAAAATATATGCACATGGATATAAATAATTGATGTGCCTCATTTATGAAGTTAATTTGAAAGATACAAAAAGCGGCTTTCTTATAGTCCAAGCTCAGATCTATCTACTTTCTTGCTATTTGCCTTTGCTCATGTGATGATGTTTCAAGAAGTTAGAAACTTTGTTTAGCATATTCAGAATTAATGGGGTGGTACGGGTTTAATGGATTCAACTGAACCTGTCATTTTTTTACCCTGAAGAATTTTTGTGCTAAGAAATAAAACTTGAATCCATCAAGTATAAATTATGTATCTGCCTTTAAGTTTCAAGTGATCTTATGATTCTTGCTCCCTAACATCATCTCTTAATTAACGTCTAACATTATTGAAATAACTTAATCTTGTTGGGTTTTAAGCTTAAGCTTTAATTAAGCTTAAAATAGGGTGAATGAGAAATGAAGGAAAAAAAGTATTATTAATAGTAAATATTAACAAAAGTATTATTAAATATTTGTTTTAATAACAAAATATTAATGTTAAAATAAATATTAATATTAAATCCAATTCAGTTATCCATTTTTCTGTTTTTCTGTTTTTGTAACAGAAAATTAACTACCCTCTTCAATTTTCTCTCTTTATTGTTGAGTAAATAGCCACTTATGTTATGGCATTTATTCTATGGCTGTTTTGCATAAACAGCCACTCTGAAGAGTTGCACCTCTTCAGATTTCAGCCCAACATTGGCTATAAATCAAGTCCATTCTCTCAAATTTTTCATACGAATTTCTGAGTTCTCCTCCTTTCTTCTGCATATTTTTAACTTCAAAGAAAGCAACAGTAAGTGTGATTTGCTACCGAACTTTGTGTTCGCTGAAACACTGGGGTTTGAAGTACCATTACACCAGTGTGTAATTCTTTCTATCCTGGGAGGAAATAATTCATAAACTTGGGTAATAGGAGGGGATTAAATTCCTTAAAGAAACATTGTGAATTCAGTGGGCTCGAATTGATTTTTGTTTCGTGTGCATTTCTATTTATATGTTATTTTATTTTCTCCAGAATTAGTTTACAAATATAGTTTTACTAACAAGCTTAAGGAATTCAATTTTATTTTCTATATTTGTGTTATACTCACTGCTTCTGGAGAGTAAAACCTTTGTGGTTTTCTACTCTATTGGAGATTAAAATCTACGTGATTTTAACGTTGGTTTGTGTCATGCTTTTACAGAAATAACGAATGACAATGGGAACCAGACTGTTCCTATGGGGACTGCCAATGCATCGACTAGCCGAACAACACCGGCATTGGCATCGGCAGAAAAACCCGAAAAATTTTCTGGGGTTGATTTCAAGCGCTGGCAGCAAAAGATGTTCTTCTACTTGACTACTTTAAGTATGTAGAATTTCATCAAGGAAGATGTTCTTGTGCTGCCCGATGAAACTCCAGAGACTGAACGCTTTCTCGTGATTGAGGCGTGGAAGCATTCCGATTTTCTGTGCAAGAATTATATTCTTAGCGGACTGAATGTGATGACCTAAAAGGTCATTCCGTGTATTGCCGGTCAATTCTATGTTCCGAGGTCATGAAACCTTCCTCCTATCTCACCTCGATTTATGAGCGCAGTCCGGGCGTATAGCCGGGAAGCCTTTATGTGGAAAAAAACTGAGGAAAATGATAAGTTTGATTTTGAAATTTGAATTAAGTTAACTTTGGTCAACATTTTTTGTAAACAGACTCGGACCCGTGATTTGGCGGTCCCGGAGGGTCCGTAGAAAAATATGGGACTTGGGCGTATGCCCGGAATCGAATTCTAAGGTCCCAAGCCCGAGAAATGTATATTTGAAAGAAATTATTTTCTGAAAATATAAAGGATTTTTTGAAAGTTTAATTATATGCAAAATCTGTGGTATCATGCCCGTACTTTGATTCCGGAGCCCGTTACAGGTTCGATATAATATTTACGTCATGTCTGTAAAGTTTGGTAAGAAACGAAAGTCATTTGACGTGATTCGGACCCGTTAATGCAAAGTTTGATGTTTTAGAAGTTTTGGAAATTTTCATTGATTTGGGGGTTAAATTCATTGTTTATGATGTTATTTTGGTGATTTGATCGCATGAATAAGTCCGTAGGATGTTTTTGAGGTTGTGTGCTTATTTGGTTTGGAGCCCCGAGGGCTCGGGTGAGTTTCGGGTAGGCGTCTGAGTGTTTTACACTTAGAAAAATCTAGTTTTTAGCTGGTTGCTAGTGTCTGGTGCGTTACCCAATGCGAACGCGTGGTAACCCATGCAAACGCGAAGAGCAACGGGGAGGGGTCCTGGGATTACTCTATGCGAACGCGTAGGGTGAGACGCGAACGCGGAACTGGGCAGTGACTCTACGCGAACGCGTCCCCAGGATCGCGAACGCATAGAAGAAACATGGGGCTGGGGGCTGGGTAGTTAGAAGCTATGTGCGAACGCGGCCTGAGGCTCGCAAACGCATAGGCCAAGCAAGCTAAACCTACGCGAACACATCCAAGGGCCCGCTAACACGAAGAGTAAATTCGCCCAATTATTAAAAACAGTACCCAAACGGGATTCTTTCAAAAACTCATAACTCTTTCATCTAAACTTCAATTTGGGTGATTTTTAAAGAGGGATTTCACTAAAAAGTCATAGGTATGTAATCTTAGACCCATTTTCTTCAATATTTATCAACACCCATAAGATTTCTAGGCCTAAATCATGTTTTTAAAGGTAGAAATTTAGGGATTTGGGTAGAGTTAGGACTTTTTGAATAATTAGAATTTGGACCTCGTTTTGGGGTCTGATTTCAAGACTAATTACATATTCGAGCTCGTGGGTGAATGGGTGATCGAGTTTTGGTCCGAACCTCGTGTTTTGACCAAGCGGGCCCGGGGTCGATTTTTGACTTTTTGGGAAGAATGATGGGAAACTTATAATTAAGCATTGGAATGTAATTATTTGGCATGTATTGATGTTTTTGAGTCAATGATGTCTAGATACAATTGATTTGGAGTCGAGTTCAAAAGGAAAAGCGGTGATTGAGGCGTGATTTTGGTCGTGGAAGTCAAGGTAAGTGTTTGGCCTAACCTTAGCTTGAGGGAATAGGCGTTGAGTCTTATTTGCTATGTTTTTATTCCATGTGCAACGTATAGTTGAGGTGACGAGTACCTATATGTTGGTGTAAAGCATGCCCGTGAGTCGGATATTATGAATTACGTTATTTTCATTGTTATTTACTGCGTTATAGCTTGAATTTCACTTTGGTGGTTGTTCATTTGATGGAAATTATTGGTTGTGAATACTGTTGAGTACTCATTTCGGTTGAGGAATATTTTATAAAGTTATGTACTTGAGTGACATTGGTTATAATCGTATCCCTTGCCGGGACGGTGATATTTTTATTGTAGTTCCCTTGCCGGGATGTTGTGATTTATTGTTATGGTTCATGTTGTTGATTTCTTCCTTGCCAAACTGTTGTTCTTGATATTGTTTTGCTGAGGATGAGAGTAAAAGCACGAAGGGTGATGTCGTGCACTTGTTTACTCTATGTTGTTATTTCCTGTTGTTACCTTGATATTTAAACTGTTGTCTTATTCCGGTATTTCTGTTATTTGATATCTTTTTCCCCCATCATGTTCCCCTTTTTCCCTTGTACTTAACTGATTATTTTTCAATGTTTATTCTTCCGATTATTGTTGAATTACATAGGTTGTATTAATTGTCGTGTCCTAGCCTCGTCACTACTTCGTCAAGGTTAGGCTCGGCACTTACTCAGTACATGGGGTCGGTTGTACTGATACTACACCTGCACACCTTTTTGTTGTGCAGATCCCGGTACAGGACCCTGTGGACATCTGAGCTAGGAGGCTTCCTTCAGTCCACCCGGAGACACTGAGGTAGTCCTGTTGGCATCCGCATGCCTTGGCGTCCCCTCCTATTTTCCCTTGTTTTACTGCTCTAGTCGATTAAGAACGAGATGTATTTACTTGTTTCAGACTTTATGTGTATTACGCTTAGACAGTCCGTGAGCTGTGACTCCAATATTCTGGGTTTTGGTTAGATTTGGTGAAATTTCGTAAAGGATTGTATTGAAATACATTTATATCATGTTTTATCTTTTACTTTAATTCTTGTTAATCTGGTAATTCATCTGTTCATGATTAATAGTTAAGGAATAATGTAAAATGAATATTCACGTTGTCTTGTCTAGCTGGTTCAATATTAGACGTCATCACGGACCCGGCGGTGGGAAATTCGGGTCGTGATAAGTTGGTATTAGAGCACTAGGTTTCCTAGGTCTCACAATTCACGGACAAGCTTGGTAGAGTCTGAGGGATCGGTACGGAGACGTCTGTACTTATCCCCCAGAGGCTACAAAGTTAGGAATAACTTCACATTTATTCTTCTCTGTCGTGCGATTTGAGTTCTAAATGCTAATTGAATTTCTATTATATTCTCTCGCAGATAGAGAGAACACGTGCTTCCTCATCTACCGATCAGCAGCCCGATCCTCCAGGTGCAGCTCCTACGAAGGGCTGAGGACGAGGCCGAGGCCGTACTAGAGGACGAGGCCGAGGCCGTACTAGAGGCCGAGGCAGGGGCAGGGCTCAGCCTAGAGCAGCAGCCTTAGTGGAGGATCCTCAGGTAGAGTTTTCCAACGAGGTTTCTGCTCAGACAGTTCCAGTTGGACCATCTCAGGTCCCAGAGGGGTTGATTGCCACCCCGGTACTTCAGGACGCTCTGGTCTATTTAGTGGGCCTTATGGAGAGCGTGTCTCAGGAAGGTCTACTTCCTACAGCATCAGCCGTCTCTCAGGCTGGGGGAGGGGCCCAGACTCCTGCCACCCGCACACCAGAGCAGTTAGCTTCTCAGTTCCAGAATCTAGCACCTCAGATAGTTGGGGTAGCTAAGCCGGGTATTGTGGCATAGGTCGTTGAGGGATAAGCTATGTCTACTGATGCTTTATGGAGATTAGACCGGTTCACCAAGTTGTTTCCTACTACTTTCAGTAGTGCAGCATCAGAGGATCCCCAGGATTAGTTAGACAGTTGCTATGAGGTTCTTCGGAACATGGGGATCGTGGAGATCATGGGGTCGATTTTGCTACTTTCCGCCTTTCTGGTTCCGCCAAGACTTGGTGGAGGGATTACTGCTTGACCAGACCAACTGGATCTTCGCTTTTTTCTTGGGCTCAGTTCTCCGAGTTGTTCTTGGAGAAGTTTCTTCCAGTCACCCAGAGAGAGGACCTCCGGAGGCAGTTTGAGCGTCTCTAGCAGGGATCTATGACAGTTACACAATATGAGACCAGATTCATCACTTTGGCCCGACATGCTATCATGATACTCCCCACCGACCGAGAGAGGGAGAGGAGGTTTATTGAGGGTCTAGCTCAGCCGATTAGACTACAGATGGCCAGAGAGACATGCAGTGATATATCATTTCAGGAGGCGGCCAATGTGGCCCGGCGAGTAGAGATGGTCTTATTGCAGGGCAGCGGTCAGGAGTATGATAAGAGGCCTCGTCATTTTGGCCGGTTCAGTGGTGCCTCATCTGGAGGCAGGGATTCTTTTGGCAGAGGTCATCCTCCTAGACCATTCCAGTCAGCCCTTCAGGTATCCCGCAGTGCACCACCAGCTCCTATCAGTGTACCGCCGCTCCAGAGCTTTTAGAGTGGTTATTCTGGTCGACAGGGACAGTTTCAGGGCCAGCAATCTCAGTAACAGAGGTCTTGTTACTCTTGTGGTGGTCCATGGCACATTTCTAAGTTTTTCCCCCGAGCTTCTAGTGGTTCTCAGAATCAGGGTTCCCGTGCTATGATTCTCGCACCAGGTGCACCCCCACCCCTTCGTCCAGCTAGGGGTGGACGTCGAGGTGCCAGAGGTGGAGGCCACATATTTAGAGGTGGAGGACATGCTATTAGATGTAGAAGTCAGCCCGCAGTAGGTCGACCCAGGGATGTTCAGATTGGTGGGGCTCAGCCCTGATGCTATGTTATTCCCACCAGACCTGAGGCTGAGACCTGCAATGCAGTCATTACAGGTATGGTTTCAGTTTGCAGCAAGGATGCTTCGATTTTGTTTCATCCGGGGTATATATTTTCCTACGTGTCCTCATATTTTGCTCCTTATCTGATTATGCCTCGTGATTCCCTGGGTACTCTTGTATATGTATCTACACCGGTGGGTGATTCTATTGTGGTAGATCGAGTCTACCGTTAATGTATAGTGATTATTGGTGGTCTTGAGACTAGAGTAGATCTTCTACTCCTTGATATGGTTGATTTCGATGTTATTTTGGGGATGGATTGGTTGTCCCCCAATCATGCTATTCTGGACTGTCATGCCAGGACTATGACCTTGGACTTGTCGGGATTTCCTCGATTGGAGTGGAGGGGGACTCCTGGTCATGCTTCCAGCAGGGTTATTTCATATATGAAGGCTCGACGCATGGTTGAGAAGGGGTTTTTGGCCTATTTGGCTTATGTTCGTGATTATAGTGCCGAGGTCCCTCCTATGGAGTCTGTGCCCATTGTCCGTGAGTTTCCAGAGGTATTTCCTACTGACCTTCCGGGTATGCCACCCGACAGGGATATTGACTTTTGCATTGATTTGGCTCCGGGAACTCAGCCCATTTCTATCCCGCCATATCGTATGGCCCCGCCAGAGCTAAAGAAGTTGAAGGATCAGTTACAGGACTTTCTTGGTAAAGGCTTTATTAGGCCTAGTGTTTCTTCTTTGGGTGCGCCAGTGTTGTTTGTTAAGAAGAAAGATGGCACAATGAGAATGTGTATTGACTACGGGCAATTGAACAAGGTTACTCTTAAGAATAAGTATCCTTTGCCGAGGATTGATGACTTGTTCGACCAGCTTCAGGGTGCCATAGTGTTTCCAAAGATTGACTTGAGATCTGGCTACATCAGTTGAGGATTTAGGCGTCGGATGTCCCTAAGACATCCTTTCGCACTCGGTATGGGCATTATGAGTTCTTAGTGATGTCATTTGGGATGAAAAATGCCCCAGCCACTTTTATGGATTTTATGAACCGAGTGTTCAGGCCCTATTTGGCTTCGTTCGTGATTGTCTTCATTGATGATATTTTGATTTACTCCCGCAGTCTAGAGGAGCACGAGCAGCACCTTCGAGTTGTCCTCCAGACTTTGAAGGACAGTCAGTTGTATGATAAGTTTTCGAAGTACGAGTTCTGGTTGAGTTCAGTTGCATTTCTGGGCCATGTTAAGTCGGCAGAGGGTATTTAGGTAGATCCCAAGAAGATTTCAGCAGTCAAGGATTGTCCTAGACCCACCTCAGCTACAGAGATTCGGAGTTTCTTGGGCTTAGCAGGTTACTATTGTCGGTTTGTGGAGGGCTTTTCATCTATTGCAGCCCCGATGACCAGGTTGACTCAGAAGGGTGCCCAGTTCAGGTGGTCAGATGAGTGTGAGTCGAGCTTTCATAAGTTCAAGACAGCCTTGACCACGGCACCGGTGTTGGTTTTTCCCTCAGGATCAGGGCGATATACCGTATATTGTGATGCTTCACGGGTTGGACTTGGTGCAGTGTTGATGCAGGATGGCAAGGTTATAGCTTATGCTTCACGTCAGTTGAAGGTGCATGAGAAGAACTATCCAGTTCATGATTTAGAGTTAGCATCCACTGTCCATGCGCTGAAGACATGGAGGCATTATCTGTATGGTGTGTCATGTGAGGTGTTCACAGATCATAAGAGTTTGCAATATATGTTCAAGTAGAAAGAGTTGAATATGAGGCAAAGAATATGGTTGGAGTTGTTGAAAGACTACGACATTACCATCTTATACCATCCGGGAAAGGCCAATGTGGTGGTCGATGCTTTGAGCCGGAAGTGAGTCAGCATGGGTAGTCTTGCTTATATTCCGGTCGGGGAGCGACCGCTTGCTTTAGATGTTCAGGCTTTGGCCAATCAGTTCATGAGATTGGATGTTTCTAAGACTGGCAGTGTTTTAGCTTATACTGTGGCCCGTTTTTCATTATTTGATCGTATTCGGGACCGGCAGTATGATGATCGTCATTTATGTGTCCTTGGGGATACGGTTCGGCACGGAGGTGCCAAGCAGGTTTCTGTTGATGATGACGGAGTCTTGAGGATGCAGGTATGTATTTGTGTGCCTGATGTTGATGGACTTCGTGAGTTGATATTGCAGGAGGCTCATAGTGCCCGGTATTCCATTCATCCGGGCACCGCAAAGATGTACCAGGATTTACGGCAGCATTATTGGTGGTGGAGGATGAAGAAAGATATTGTGGCATACGTAGCTCGGTGCTTGAACTGTCAGCAGGTTAAGTACGAGCACCAGAGACCCGGTGGTTTGATGTAGTAGATTGAGATTCCCGAGTGGAAGTGGGAGCGTATCACCATAGATTTCATAGTTGGACTCATACGGACTCAGAGGAAGTTTGATGAGGTATGGGTCATTGTGGATAGGCTGACCAAGTCATCACACTTCATCCATGTATCAGTTTCATACTCTTCGGAGAGATTGGCAGAGATCTACATCAGGGAGATTGTTCGTCTGCATGGTGTGACCGTGTCCATTATTTCTGACAGAGGTACTAAGTTTACCTCCCATTTCTTGAGAGTATTCCAGTGTGAGTTGAGCACACGGGTTGAGTTGAGCATCGTGTTTAATCCTCAGACGGACGGACAGTCCGAGCGTACTATTCAGATCTTGGAGGATATGTTACGAGCATGTGCCGTTGACTTTGGAGGTTCATGGGACCAGTTTTTGCCTTTAGTTGAGTTTGCCTACAACAACAGCTATCAGTCGAGCATTCAGATGGCTCCTTATGAGGCGTTGTATGGTAGCGATGTCGGTCGTTGGTTGGGTGGTTTGAGTCGGGAGAGGCTCGGTTGTTGGGTACGCAATTAGTACAAGATGCCTTGGATAAGGTGAAGATCATTCAGGATAGACTTCGTACAGCGTAGTCCAGGCAGAAGAGTTATGCAGACCGCAGAGATTGTGATTTGGAATTCATGGTAGGAGACCGGGTATTGCTTCGGGTGTCGCCCATGAAGGGCGTGATGTGGTTCGGAAAGAAGGGCAAGTTGAGCCCTAGGTACATTGGTCCCTTTGAGATTCTTGAGAAAGTAGGAGATGTGACCTACAGACTTACTTTTCCACCGAGTTTATCAGTCGTGCATCCGGTGTTTCATGTATCTATGTTTCGGAAGTATCTTACCGATCCATCTCATGTGCTAGACTTCAGCAGTGTCCAGCTGGACAAGGATTTGACTTATGAGGAGGAGCCGGTAGCCATATTAGACCGGAAGGTTCGTCAGTTGAGATCGAAGATTTATCCTTCGGTTCGTGTTCTGTGGAGAGGTCATCTTGTCGAGGCAGCTACCCGGAAGTCTCAGTCCGATATGCGGAGCCAATATCCCCATTGTTTTCCAGATTTAGGTACCTTTCTATGGCTGTTCGAGGAAGAACGTTTGTTTTAGAGGTGGAGATTATGATGACCTAAAAGGTCATCCCGTGTATTTCTAGTCAATTCAGTGTTTCGAGGTCATGAGAACCTCTTTTTATCTCACCTCGAATTGCGTGCGCAGCTCGGGCATGTAGCCGGGAAGCCTTTATATGAAAAACTAAGAAAAATGATAAGTTTGATTTTGAAATTTGAATTAAGTTGACTTTCGTCAACATTTTTGGTAAACAGACCCGAACTCGTGATTTGATGGTCCCGGAGGGTCTTTTGGAAAATATGGGACTTGGGTATATGCCCGAAATCGAATTCCGATGTCCCAAGCTCGAGAAATAAATTTTTGAAAGAAATTGTTTTCTAAAAATATAAAGGATTTTTGAAAGTTTAATTATATTTGAAATCTGTGGTATCGGGTCCGTATTTTGGTTCTGGAGCCCGGTATAGGTTCAATATAATATTTATATCATGTCTGTAAAATTTGGTAAGAAATGGAAATCGTTTGACGTAATTCGGACTCACAGTTGTAAATTTGGATACTTTGAAAGTTATGGAAAATTTCTTTGATTTTAATGATAAATTCATTGTTTAAGATGTTATTTTGGCAATTTGATCGCACGAATAAGTCTGTAGGATATTTTTGAGGTTGTGTGCATAATTGGTTTGGAGCCCTGAGGGCTTGGGTGAGTTTCGGATAAGCGTCAGGGTGTTTTAACTTAGAAAAAATCTGGTTTTTCTCAGCTTTCTGATGTCTGGTGTCATGCACTATGCAATCGCATGGGGATCTTTCGCGATCGCATAGCACATTTTTAGGAGAGGGGCCTGTAGCACTATGTGATCGCATAGAGCTGCGACCGCATAGAGAAATTTGAAGGCTGGGGGGCTGGGGGGGGCTGGGTAGGCTTAGTACAGTGCGAACGCATCTCATAGTCTGCGATCGCGTAGGGTGGGGAATGGGCAACTGTGCGATCGCATAAGCACTGTCGCGATCGCATAGTGCGCAATTTCGCCAAGTTAATTCAAAACAAAACACATACGGGATTTAACCCAAATTTCATAACTTCTTCTTCTTCACTCCACCTTGGGCGATTTCTGAAGGAAAACTTCAGCACAACTTCATAGGTATGTAATCTTAGTCTCATTTTCTTCAATATTTATCAACACCCATTAGATTTCTAGGCCTAAAACATGAGTTTAAGGGTAGAAAATTAGGGATTTGGGTAGAGTTAGGGCTTTTTGATTAATTGGGAATTAGACCTTATTTTGGGGTCGGATTTCAAAACTAATTACATATTTGGGCTCGTGGGTGAATGGGTGATCGGGTTTTGGTCCGAACCTCGTGTTTTGACCAAGCAGGCCCGGGGTTGATTTTTGTATTTTTGGGAAGAATGATAGGAAACTTATAATTAAGCATTGGAATTGAATTATTTAGCGTTTATTGATGTTATTGAGTCAATTATGTCTAGATACAATTGATTTGGAGTCGAGTTCAAAAGCAAAAGCGGTGATTGAGGCGTGATTTTGGTCGTGGAAGTCGAGGTAAGTGTTTGGCCTAACCTTAGCTTGAGGGAATATGTGTTGAGTCTTAATTGCTATGTGTTTATTCCATGTTCAACGTATAGATGAGGACGAGTACCTATATGTTGTGTCAAGCATGCCCGTGAGTCGGATAATATGAATTACGTGATTTTCGTTGATATTTATTGTGTTATAGCTTGAGTTTCACTTTGATGGTTGCTCAATTGATGGAAGTACTTGGTTGTGAATACTGTTGAGTATTTGTTTCGATTGAGGGATATCTTGTTAAGTTATGTACTTGAGTGAGATTGGTTATAGCTGTGTCCCTTGCCGGGACGGTGATATTTTCTAATGTTGTTCCCTTGCCGGGATGTTGTGATCTATTGTCATGGTTCATGCTGTTGATTTCTTCCTTGCCAAACTGTTATTCTTGATATTGTTTGGGTGAGGAAGAGTGTAAAGCACGAAGGGTGATGCCGTGTATTATTCATTGTGAGGATGAGAGTGTAAAAGCGCGAAGGGTGATGTCGTGCCATGTAATGATATTAAAAGAACGAAGGATAATGTCGTGCCATGTTATGATATTAAAAGCACGAAGGGTGATGCCGTGTCGTTTCAATTTATTTATTGTGAGGACGAGAGTAAATGCACGAAGGGTGATGTCGTGCACTTGTTTTGGTGAGGACGAGAGTAAAAGCACGAAGGGTGATGTCGTGCACTTGTTTACTCTGTGTTATTATTCCCTATTGTTGCCTTGATATTTAGGTTGTTGTCTTATTCCGTTACCTCTGTTATTTGATATGTTTTCCCCCAGCATGTTCCCCTTCTTCCCTTGTACTTAGTTGTTTATTTTGCAGTCATTATTCTCCGAATATTGTTGAATTGCACAGGTTGAATTAATTGTCGTGTCCTAGCCTCGTCACTACTTTGCCGAGGTTAGGCTCGGCACTTACTCAGTACATGGGGTCGGTTGTACTAATACTACACCTGCACACTTTTTGTTGTGCAGATCCCGGTACAGGACCTTGTGGACATTGAGCTAGGAGGCTTCCTTCAGTCCACCCGGAGACACCGAGGTAGTCCTGCAGGCGTCCGCAGCCTTGGCGTCCCCTTCCACGTCTCTATTTCTGTTTTTTCTTGTATTCCATAAACAGATGTATTTACTTCTTTCAGACCCTTACATATATTATTCGTAGATAGTCCGTGACATAGTGACTCCAAAAATCTGGCTTGATTATTTTGAGAATTTGTATAAATCTGTGGATTGAATTGTGTATTTTTGATCTGTTCTCATTCTTATGCTTTTATTCACGAAAAGGTCGTATTTCGCTTGTTCGCACTTAATAGTAAAGGATTTTAATAAACTTGATTATTCATGTTGGCTTGCCTAGCAGGTTCAACGTTAGGCGCCATCACGGTCCCGGCGGTGGGAAATTTTGGGTTGTGACATCATGATTTTCTGATGCATGTATTGAATATATGAGTCCTACACAAGATTTCTATTGCACATATAGAAAGTAAAGCCTAGAGCATGATTTCTACCCTTTTAGCATGCATAGTACCCATCCCTTTTCATTATCCATCCCAAAGAGTTTTTACAATAATTATTACAACCATTTGCACAAATTACATAATTGAAATGATAAAAAGAAGAAGTTATACTATAGGGAGCCTACTGATATGCCCAAAATCTCCAGAGTATCTCAATGCCATTGGTTCACAGCCTTTCATATGATCCAGGTGTGTCAAAGTTACCTAAGGATCTCAAGGGACACCGAGCAGTCCTCACACCCAGATTCATAATCAAACTTGAGTAAGTGAAGTGTGGACGAGCCAGCTTTAATGTGTCAGAGTTCAGAGGGAGCTCATTGTAACGACCCGGTCTGTCGTTACGTAGAACCTGTATTTTAATTTGTTGTTACTGCCTTGTTATAGATTGGTTATATTGTATTTAATATATTAGAGTTGATAGGCTTGAAATCAGAATTGTTGTAGTGAGAGTTTAGTCATTCAGTCTTTAAAATAGCCTTAAAATGGGAAAAGTCAAATAAGAGTTGACTTATTGGTAAACGACCTCGGAATGCAATTTACGGCTTGGATAGCTTCGTTAGGTGATTTAGGACTGAGGAGTGTGTTCAGAATAATTTTGTGATGTCCGGTGTAGAATCAGGCTTGAATTGGCGAAAGTTAGTTTTTGGCGATTCCGGTCGGCAGTGGAAAATAGGCTATCGGGGTCGGAATGGAATTCCGATAGTTGGAACAGGTTCGTAATGTTATTTTGGACATGCCTGCAAAATTTAATGTCAATCGGAGTTGTTTGGAATAGTTTCGGCATCGTTGGTAGATTTTAGAAATATCAAAGTTCTTAGGCTAGAATCCGATGTGAAATTGGTGTTTTGATGTTAATTTTAGTGTTTTGAGAGTGCAACTAAGTTTGAATGAACATATGTGCGGTGTTGGTATGTTTGGTTGGGGTCCCGAGGGGCTCGGGATTGATTTCAGATGGTTAGCGGGAAGTTCAGAACTTGAAACATGCAGCTTCAGCTACTGATGCTGGTGTAACCGCACTTGCGGAAGTTTGACCGTAGATGCGGGCCCCCAAGAGCGACCAAAGCACCACGGGTGCAGAGTTGAGAGCCTCGGTGGAGAATTGCAGGTGCGGGAGGAGGATCGCACCTGCGAAGTCGCAGGTGCGGAGAATAGGCCGCAGGTGCGGAGGCTAGCCCGCTTAAGGAAAGTCGCAGGTGTGGACCTGGGACCGCAGGTGCGGTCCACAGGTGCACTTAAGTGGCCGCAGGTGCGGAACCACTATTCAGAAAATATAAATTTAACCCTCCGCGACTTAAACCTTATTTTTCACCATTGTTGTACGGAAAGGAGCTTTTGGGGACGATTATGAAGAGGGAAATCCTTGTTCTTCATAAAGGTAAGTATTTTGATCATTAAAACTCGATTATGGATGATTATAGAACATAAAACCAGTGTAAATTCATGGAAAATCAGTAGGAAAAAATTGGGTTTTAGGGCTTGAGATTATGAGACCTTTAAGGGTCGATTTGAGGGGTCAAACGAACTCTGATTTTGGTGTTCTTTATATGTACGGACTCGTGAGAGGACGAAGAACACTTTGGTATAAAAATTTCTGAGTTTAAGGATGCGGGCCCGGGGGTCGGGTTTTGACCAATTTCGGGTTTTTGAGTTAAAATTGATATCTTTCGATTGGAATTCATTCGTTAAGTATATATTGATGATAAAAATCTGAAATTGGTAGATTTGGAGCCTTCAGGGGTTGATTCGAGAGGCAAGCGCACTGCGGAATAGTTTCCGAGCTAGTTTTGAGGTAAGTAATGTCTTTAAATCTTGTCCTGAGGGTATGAAACCCCGGACTGTGCACCCTTTCACGGGTTTTGAAATGAAAAGGTGGAAACTTTGGAAACATCTTTCCGTATTTAGGCGACTATTGAGTTGCGAAACCGATTTTTAAGCCTATGCTTAATTAGTATTATTTTATTATGATATAATTTGGGTTGTAAGTCGTGTTTGGGGCCTAGTGCCGATCTGATTCCCTTTGAGGGTTGTGTTTACTATATTTCCTCACCGATATGCTATGATTTCACACTCAGTCTTTTCCTGATAAATTGTTTTGACACTCAGAGTATTTTGATACTATTTATTGAAAAATGANGCCTCAGGAGTGTGGTGAGGAGGCTTTCAGGCCTCAGGAGTGTGGTGAGGAGGCTTTCAGGCCTCAGGAGTGTGGTGAGGAGGCTTTCAGGCCTCAGGAATGTGGTGAGGAGGCTTTCACGCCTCAGAAGTGTGGTGAGGAAGCTTTCAGGCCTCAGGAGAGTGGTGAGGAGGCTTTCAGGCCTTATGTTATTATAGCGCTTGGGTTGTAGGAGCCCCTACGGAGTCTGTACACACCCCCAGTGAGCGCCGGTACCGATATTGAGTGATGATTGCCCGCGGGGCTGAAATTGAGTGATGATGATACTAAGTGATGATTGTTACTGAGTGATTGAGAGAGTGCCTGAGGGGCAATTGTTACGAGAAATAATTTTGGCCCGAGGGGCAGATTTATGATTATTTTACTATGTTTTCAAACTATGATTTACTTCATTTTCGAACCGGTTTTTACTGAGATATACTGATATTTCACATGTTGTCAAAGGATTTCTGAAAACTGATTTCGAATTTATTATTTGATAAATACTACATGGTGACTTGGTGTTTTACTGGTTTTGTGAAATTGTGTATCTGTACTGTGTGTTTATATTACTCAGATTGTGATTTATTTTCATTACTACTGAGTTGGCGTACTCATAAAGACTCCATGTGCCTCTTTGCACAGATTCAGGTACCGATTTGGAACAGTAGCTTCCTTGTTCGTTAGCAGCAGTTCACGGGATTTCGAGGTAGTTGTCCATCGTCCACAGCTTCTCCATTTCCCTTTCTTATTTAGCTTTAGTATTTGACTGAGAGACATATATTATAGTTTTAGCAGAGTTAGATTTATTTATTCTTAGATGCTCATGACTATTGCCTCCAGTTCTTGGGAGGTTTGTTTAGGCTAAGATGTGAACGCTAAGACTTAATTATATTATGTGATGCTATTGGTTGCATGCTTATTATTAAATTGTGAACTCTATAATTGAACAAAAGCGTAGTAATGTGATGGTTGGCTAGCCTAGTTCCACGATAGGTGCCATCACGGCCTGTTAGGATTTGGGGTCGTGACAAGTTAATATCATAGCACTAGGTTGCATAAGACTCGAAGGTCATGAGCAGGTTTAGTAGAGTCTTGCGGATCGGTACGGAGACGTCTATACTTATCTTCGAGAGGTTGCAGAACCTTTAGGAAACATCTCTATTTTCTTGAACTCTTTCCTGTCAATCTATTGATTCTTGAAATCTAAACTTACGTTGTTTCATTCTCTCACAGATGGTCAGGACACGCAATACCGATCAGGGTGACCAGGAACCAGCCAGACCCACAAGGGGTCGAGGCCGTGGTAGAGGTAGAGGACCAGCCCAGGCAGCAGCCGGGGTAGTACCACAGGATCCCCCGATCGTTCAAGATCAGGTTCCCGCCGATGGCACTCCAGCAGGACAAGCTCAGGCACCGGCAGTGCCTATTGTTATTTCGGGTCTTCAGGAGACTCTGGCTCAGATATTGATGGTGTGTTCCAATTTAGCACAGGCAGTGGCCATGTCCACTACTGCCACTGCAGCTCAGGACGGGGGAGGCAATCAGACTCCAGCTACCCAGACACCTGAGCAGGATGTACAGGGTATTCAGACACCGGGGGTAGACCCAGCTCAGCAAGTTGTCCCAGTCCAGGAGTTTGTGATTCCAGCTATGCCCGAGGATGAGCAGCGTAGACTGGAGAGGTTCAGCAGACTTAAGCCTCCGACTTTCAGTGGCACAGAGGGTGAGGATGCCTAAGGTTTTCTGGATAAATGCCAGAGGATACTACGTACTGCGGGTATTTTGGAGACCAAAGGGGTCTCGTTTGTTACATTTCAGTTTGCGGGTGCTGCTTTTACTTGGTGGGAGTCATTCAAGAGGCGTAGGCCGCTTGGTTCAGCACCTCTCACCTGGAAGCAGTTTTCCACGATATTTTTGGAGAAGTATGTTCCTCATTCCCACAGAGAGGAGCAGCGCATGAAGTTTGAGCAGTTACGTCAGGGAGAATTATCAGTCACCCAGTATGAGATGAGGTTTTCTGAGTTGGCTAGACATGCTTCTGAGATTGTCCCTACTGACAGGGAGAGGATTAGGAGGTTCGTAGATGGTCTTACTTATCAGCTTCGAATCTTGATGACCAGAGAGAGGATGTCTGGAGCTACATTTGAGCAGGTTGTTGACATTTCTCGAGACATTGAGTCGGTTCGTAGGCAAGATCGTGAGGAGAGGGAGGCTAAGAGGCCTCGGGGATCAGGTAATTTCAGCGGTGCTCCTCCCAGAGGAAATTTCAGCCTAACAGAGGTCGTTCATTTAGACCTCCACATCTAGTTCGCCCAGCCTACAGTGGTGTATCGTCAGGGCTAGGTCCTCGCAATTCTCATCAAGGACGTTCATCTTTTAGTGCCCTTCCAGCTCAGAGCTCCGCCTGAGCATCATCTTATCAGGGCTCTTCTATGCATGTTATGTCTAGTGGTTATCAGGGTGACAGAGGTTCTCGTCAGTTTTTATCTCCGGCTTCAGGTAGTTGTTATGAGTGTGGTGAGTTCGGACATGGGTGGAGGCAGTGTCCCTGTCGTCCTAGTAGTTCATCTCAGCAGTGGGTTCAACCCTCGATTTTAGCCCCAGTCACATCACCACCTACCCAGGCTGCTAGGGGTGGTGGTCAGGCAGCTAAAGGTCGTCCTAGAAGGGGAGGTCGAGCAGGTGGAGGCCAGCCACGTATTTATGCACTTCCGGCTAGGCCTGATGCTATGGCATCAGATGCAGTGATTACAGATACTATTTCAGTTTGTCACAGTGATGCTTTGGCTTTATTTGACCCTGGTTCCACGTACTCTTATGTCTCATCCTATTTTGCTCATTTTCTGAATATGCCCCGTGAGTCTCTAGTTATTTCTATTCATGTGTCAACTCCGGTGGGTGATACCATTGTTATAGACAATATGTACCGGTCGTGTCTTATATCTATTGGGGGTCTGGAGACCCGAGTGGACTTGATGTTACTCAGTATGGTCGATTTTGATGTAATTCTGGGCATGGATTGGTTATCCCCATGTCATGCTATTCTTTATTGTCACGCTATTACCTTAGCTATGCCCGGAGTTCCGAGAGTTGAGTGGAGGGAGTCTATAGAGCATGTACCTAGCATAGTGATTTCTTATTTAAAGGCTCAGCGTATGGTTGAGAAAGGGTGTGAATCTTATCTTGCTTTTGTGAGGGATGTTAGTAGTGAGACTCCATCTGTTGATTCTGTTCCTGTAGTCCGTGATTTTCCGGATGTATTCCCTGCAGACCTTCCAGGCATGCCACCTAATAGGGATATTTATTTTGGGATTGACTTGGTG
>ML506802.1:0-12777 GCA_005239535.1 Nicotiana rustica | reverse complement strand
ACGGATTTGATTCAGGATGCGTTGGAGAAGGTGAAGTTGATTCAGGAGCGACTTCGCACGGCGCAGTCTAGACAGAAAAGTTATGCGGACTGGAGGTCCGGGATGTGTCATTTATGGAAGATGATAAGGTACTACTGAAGGTATCACCCATGAAGGGTGTTATGAGGTTCGGAAAGAGAGGAAAGCTGAGTCCTCGGTTTATTGGTCCTTTTGAGGTGCTTCGGAAGGTTGGAGAGGTGGCGTATAGGCTTGCCTTGCCACCCAGTCTATAGAGTTTTCATCTGGTGTTTCATGTGTCAATGCTTAAGAAATATGTTGGTGATCCGTCTCATGTGATAGACTTCAGCACAGTTCATCTCGAGGGGGATATGTCATATGAGGTTGAGCCAGTAGCATTTTTGGCTCGCGAGGTCAGAAAGCTGAGATCTAAAGAGATAGCATCAGTGAAGGTGCAGTGGAGAGGTCAGCCAGTNGGAGATGCAGAGCAAGTATCCTCACTTGTTTGAGACTCCAGGTATGTTTCTAGACTCGTTCGAGGACGAACGTTTGTTTAAGAGGGGGAGAATGTAACGACCCGGTCTGTCGTTACGTAGAACCTGCATTTTAATTTGTTGTTATTGCCTTGTTATAGATTGGTTATACTGTATTTAATGTATTAGAGTTGATAGGCTTGAAATCAGAATGGTTGTAGTGAGAGTTTAGTCATTCAGTCTTTTTTTTAAGCAAATCCGATAGGCGAGGAGCCCAGGGCTAGTTTTATTAATAATAATATGAAAAAAAGAGCCACATAGGAATAGTACAAATAAGGGGGACAATAGCGCCCGTAGCGTTGCCTTTATGCCTCGACTATATAATCACTCTTGTGCGCCTCACAATGCCTTATATGGCAGCCTCATGTAGAGAAGTCATGGTGTAGCTGCCGGCAAAGTCTCACGAGGGCATATAATCTCATAGCTGAATGGATAACTTTCCAAAGGCATAGGCCTAAAGCAACACAAACGGGGCTAAACCTTACCTTACTAAGCCCTATCGAGGCATAAAAAAGCCTCACCTACTTGCATGCATGTAAAAAATAAGAACTAGAAAGAACCAAATATTCTATGATCATCACAGAATTTATAACATACTCTGTGATGATATTACAAATGACAATACTAAGAAAGTGACTTTAAAATAGCCTTAAAATGGGAAAAGTGAACTAAGAGTTGACTTATTGGTAAACGACCTCGGAATGCGAATTTTATGGCTCGGATAGCTTCTTTAGTTGATTTGGGACTGAGGAGTGTGTTCAGAATAATTTTGTGATGTCCAGTGTAAAATTAGGCTTGAATTGGCAAAAGTTAGTGTTTGGCGATTTCGGACGGCAGTGGAAAATAGGCTATCGGGGTCGGAATGGAATTCCGACAGTTGGAACAGGTTCGTAATGTTATTTTGGACCTGTCTGCAAAATTTTAGGTCAATCGAAGTTGTTTGGAATAGTTTCGGCATCGTTGGTGGATTTTAGAAATATCAAAGTTCTTAGGCTTGAATCCGATGTGAAATTGGTGTTTTGATGTTAATTTTAGTATTTTGAGAGTGCAACTAAATTTGAATGATCATATGTGAGGTGTTGGAATGTTTGGTTGGGGTCCCGAGGGGCTCGGGATTGATTTCGGATTGTTAGCGGGAAGTTCGGAACTTGAAACATGCAGCTTCAGCTGCTGGTGCTGGTGTAACCGCACCTGCGGAAGTTTAACCGCATGTGAGGGCCCGCAGGAGCGACCAGAACACCGCAGGTGCGGAGTTGAGAGCCTCAGTGGAGAATCACAGGTGCGGGAGGAGGATCGCACCTGCGAAGTCGCAGGTGCGGATGGTAGTCCGCTTAAGGGAAGTCGCAGGTGTGGACCACAGGTGCGGACCTGGGACCACAGATGCGGGTCCGCAGGAGCGCTTAAGTGGCCGCAGGTGCGGAACCACTGTTCAGAAAATATAAATTTAACCCTCCGCGACTTAAACCTTATTTTTCACCATTATTGTACGGAAAAGAGCTTTTGGGGACGATTTTGAAGAGGGAAATCCTTGTTCTTCATAGAGGTAAGTATTTTGATCATTAAAACTCGATTATGGATGATTATAGAACATAAAACCAGTGTAAATTCATGGAATATCAGTAGAAAAAATTGGGGTTTAGGGCTTGAGACTATGAGACCTTTAAGGGTCGATTTGAGGGGTCAAATCCGGTTTTGGTGTTCTTTATATGTACGGACTCGTGAGAGGACGAAGCACACTTTTGTATAAAAAGTTCTGAGTTTCAAGACGCGGGACTGGGGGTCGGGTTTTGACCAATTTCGGGTTTTTGAGTTAAAATTGTATCTTTCGATTGGAATTCATTCGTTAAGTATATATTGATGATAAAAATATGAACTTGGTAGATTTGGAACCTTCGGAGGTTGATTTCAGAGGCAAGCGCACTGCGGAATAGTTTCCGGGCTAGTTTTGAGGTAAGTAATGTCTTTAAATCTTGTCCTGAGGATATGAAACCCCGGACTATGCACCCTTTCACGGGTTTTGAAATGATAAGGTAGAAACTTTGGAAACATCTTTCCGTATTTAGGCGATTATTGAGTTGCGAAAATGATTTTTAAGCCTATGCTTAATTAGTATTATTTTATTATGATATGATTTGGGTTGTAAGCCGTGTTTGGGGCCTTGTGCCGATCTAATTCCCTTTGAGGGTTGTGTTTACTATATTTTCCTCACTGATATGCTATGATTTCACACTCAGTCTTTTCCTGATAAATTGTTTTGACACTCAGAGTATTTTGATACTATTTATTGAAAAATGAAACACTGTTTTGGGTCGAGAACACGGTACTTTATGGCCTAAGGGAAAATTGAGAGTGTCTGACTGAGTGGTGAGGAGGATTTAAGGCCTCAGGAGTGTGGTGAGGAGGCTTTCAGGCCTCAGGAATGTGGTAAGGAGGCTTTCAGGCCTCAAAAGAGTAGTGAGGAGGCTTTTAGGCCTTATGTTATTATAGCGCTTGGGCTGTAGGAGCCCCTCCGGAGTCTGTACATACCCCCAGTGAGCGCGGGTACCGATATTGAGTGATGATTGCCCGCGGGGATGAAATTGAGTGATGATGATACTAAGTGATGATTGTTACTGAGTGATTGAGAGAGTGCCTGAGGGGCAATTGTTATGAGAAATAATTTTGGCCCGAGGGGCAGATTTATGATGATTTTACTATGTTTTCGAACTATGATTTACTTCATTTTCGAACCGGTTTTTACTGAGAAATTTACTGAGATATACTGATATTTCACATGTTGTCAAAGGATTTCTGAAAACTGATTTCGAATTTATTATTTGATAAATACTACATGGTGACTTGGTGTTTTACTGGTTTTGTGAAATTGTGTATCTGTACTTTGTGTTTATATTACTCAGACTGTGATTTATTTTCATTACTACTGAGTTGGCGTACTCATAAAGACTCCATGTGCCTCTTTGCACAGATTCAGGTACCGATTTGGAGCAGTAGCTTCCTTGTTCGTTAGCAGCAGTTCACGGGATTTTGAGGTAGCTGTCCATCGTCCACAACTTCTCCATTTCCCTTTCCTATTTAGCTTTAGTATTTGACTGAGAGAAATATATTATAGTTTTAGCAGAGTTAGATTTATTTATTCTTAGATGCTCATGACTATTGACTCCAGTTCTTGGGAGGTTTGTTTAGGCTAAGATGGGAACGCTAAGACTTAATTTTATTATGTGATGCTATTGGTTGCATGCTTATTATTAAATTGTAAACTCTATAATTGAACAAAAGCGCACTAATGTGATGGTTGGCTAGCCTAGTTCCACGATAGGCGCCATCACGGCCTGTTAGGATTTGGGGTCGTGACACTCATAGGGGTCCCAAAGCAGTCACACATTAAAGGGGCAGAACCTAGACTTCTAAGAGTATATGTGAGGGTGCTTGACATAGTTTTGAAAGAATTGATTTGAAAATAGTTTGAAAATGATCAGTCTGAAATCAGTTTCTTTGAAAGAACAACAGAAGAGTTTACTCTTGGTGAAAACAGTTTGGGAGAAAAGGAATAGGACAGTCAATAGCTCAAGACCAGAACAACATGCATAGTTCAAGAAACAGACACAAACAGGGAAAGGGGTATTGGGGAAAAGTAAGTCACATAATAGGAACAGATCTGCACACAAGTGAAATCCAAGGAAGTATTAAAATACTACATGCTTATAGTCACAATAATAGTCTATCGCAATGTGTTTATGCCAGGAATTTAGCAGATTCAAATTGAGGGATGCCCAAGAGGGGTGCATGACAAATAGAGTAATCCATAGGTTTAGGGGAAAGGGTTCAGGATCACATAGCAACTAAGTGTCATAAATACATGCTTATAATGTTAGGAATCAGGGGTAAGGCAGAATTATTGTGGAACATGTAAGAGAGAGCAATGGACATGCTGAACTAGAGGGGAAATGGGGAAAGCACACAGACAAACAGACATGCTAATTGCAGGGTAAACAGTAGAACCACAAGTACAAACATAGTAGAAATAAGAGGAATCGCAATACAAATAGAAATATATCATTTTTGATGTTGTAAACTTAAACTGAAAACATACCAGTTGAATGAAAGAATGAGTGCAAAGTGGAGAGCAGTAAAGTGAAGAGAAGTAAAGAAGTAGTGTGTAGAGCAATAGAACAGTAGAGCAGTAGCAGTAGAGAAGTAGAGCAACAGCGCAGTGTAACTACTTAGTCTTGGCTTTCAGCCGAGTGAGTAGAAAGTAAGCAGTAAGAGAAACAAGAGAGTATGTGTGTGTGTATAGAAGAGAGCTTAGAACAGCGTATTGTTCTTGTGTGTGTTTGTGTTATGCTAAAGAGAGAGTAGAGTACTTATAGTTTTGAAAGCGAGTAGAGAAATAAGGTAAAGAGTAATAGTTTAACATAGTTGTAGAAACAATACCAAATCAGAATCAATCAAAGGCCTGGACTCCCTTTAATTAGGGAGTCATAGTTCAAACGGCATAATCAGAGTTAAATAAGGAAAGAATCAACTATGAGACTGATTTACCCTAATAGGAGTAGTAAAAGCATGTAGCGTGTAATAAATACCCAATACAGAATATCCCAAGTAAAGAAAGTATATGTTAAATAATTGAAAGCATATTTGTGCACATAAATAAGGTATAGTATAACCGTAATTCTGGAAAGTATTCAAAAGTATCACAAATGAGACTGAAAATCACAGGGAGTCAGTACTAACTAAGGAAAGTATCACACAAATAAGGAAGTAATTCAAAAATCAGTAAAGGACTCTAAGGAAAAATACACAAAATCATAAATTCAAGGAAAAATATCACAGCTTTACGAAGAAATGCACAAAATCAGTAGAGTATTAGGTAAACAATTGCTAAACGAATAATCTGACTTACTAAACAATAAATAGCACGAAAATCAGAGAAACCCTAAGCAAGGAATCATAGAAACAGTAAAAGATCGAAAATCTTAACAACAAATTAAAGCGAGAATCACAAAGAATACATAGATAGTTTCATAAAAAACAAACACACATGAACATATAATCAAAAACAGCCTAGAAAATTAGGGGTTTTTAGCATAATAACTCAGATAACAAGAAAAGCATAAGAGAATCGTTCAAACACAGTAGAAATCACTAAGAATCAGAAGAAGGACCATTTTTGAAAGGGGTCAAGAAATTAAACCCTAATTTGAAAGTGAGGAAATCGTTTGAAAAACAAGGGGTGTTTTGAGAAAAACATATGAAAACATTAAAAGACACATAGATCCGTCACATATCTAAAAAGAACGGAGGATTTAAAGCTAGGGTTTCCAGAGAAAACCCAGAAAGGAGAAGAAAACTTAAATATTACCGGCGTTTGGCCGGAAAATATGGCATGAGACCGGAGATAGGAGTGAACCGCCTTAGGGTCGCTTGAGAGCCTCCACCGGTGACACAGGTGTGAAAGATGGAGCCATAAGGTCGAAGAGAGGTGGAAACTTCATGGTTTCCGGCGAGGAGGTGGCCAGAGAGGGGAGAGACAGAGCTCAAGGGACGAAGGTTCTAGAGAGAGGTGAGAGGGTTTAGAGAGAGAGACGGTTGGGTGTTACGAGTAAAGGGGGGAAATGAAAAGAAAGGGTAGTCTTTAGGAATTAATATGGTAAGTATTGATTTGGGTCGTTGATTATTAATCAACGGCTCTGATCAAACGGGAATTGGGCCAGGTAGGATTTGAAGACTGGGCTGGGTAGTTGGGCTGGTTAAATGGGTTAAGGGGTCCGGATTAATTAGGCTATAATTACAATTAAAAGTGGCTAAATGTTAAATACCCATTAAAAATAGATAAATATTTATAATAATGGATAATAATTATAAAAAATGAAATTGATGCTAAATAGACTAAAGTAAGATGATTAATCAGTATTAAAAATATAAAGTGACTAATTATTGAGTAAAAATTGCACAAAATATATAATTAGGCTATAATTGCAAAGTTATTGCAATTATAGCCAAATAATGTCAATTTGACTAATTTGTAAAATAATTAAATCTTAATAGGACCCAAAAATGATAACCAAGAAATATTTTGAAATCATTTGTAATGCAAATTATAATTAATTATTAGAGATAAAAATACTGGATAAATTAGAGTAAATTAATAAAACTGTGGGAAAATTATAGAAAAATACCAATTGTTATAAAATCTGATTTTGAAGGTATATACTGAAAATTTAAAATACTTTGAGGCAAAATTGGGTATCAACAATGATGTAATGGAACGCCTTTCTGCGCGTGGAATCTAATCCTTGTTCACTATCTCAAACAACAGTTGGTATACTGTACGGAGGGCCTTCTTGTGTACTTGTTCCCCTTGTTGTACTATATTATACTTCAAGATGGCACTTCTGAAGCTCGGAGAAAAAGTCCCCACAATAGATGATATTCCGCCAGTAGGAACTCCCAAAATAGTTTCCAGCACAGCCTCATCCATCACAAAGTCAACCCCATTCACCTTTAGGCAGATGTTGTCATCCTCAGCCGTGAACATGTCTGCAAAGAAACTATGCATCTCTGCCTCATATACCTTAGGGTTCTCGTTGGTGAATAAATGTGTCCACTATTGAAATTCACAAATATCAACCAGTTGGCGCATCCCTGTCATGTCAAGATTATCAGGAGCAAATGTTCTGCGCCACAACACCTTCTGGTTTCTCAGATTTTCTCTTCCTTCATCCTTGTCCACACCCATCATAGCCTTCTTGGAGGAATAAGGTTCTTCATTGACACCAGCCTTTCTTTTCACTTTCTCACACTTTTCCCTTTCTCTGCAAATTTTCCAGACAGTTTCTCACCAGACTTCTCAGACTCCTTTCTACCCGACTTTTCAGACACCTTATCACCAGAATTCTCAGGCTCCTTTTCACCAGACTTTTCATACACCTTCTCACCAGACTCTATCCTATGCCTTGGAACTATAGCTTTCTTATAGGACTTACAAATTAAGGAATACTGAACATCATTAAGAAAAAGCTCGAAGACGCCAAGTGACTATGGTCGGAGTTTACCATAAGTACTTTGGGCCTACCGAAGAGTGCCAAAGATGAGTACCGGAGAGACTCCCTACTCATTAGTCTATGGGACTAATGTTGTAATACCGGCCGAAGTCGAAGAGCCTAGTCTAAAATACTCCCATGATAGAGGGTCGAGGAACGACGAAAGAAGAAGGCTAGAGCTCGACAAGCCGAAGAATGAAGAAATATGGCCTACATAAGGATGATCGACCAAAAACAAGAGGCAGAATGTTATTACCAAAAAAGGCAAAGGCAGACCACTTAAAGATTAGGACTACGTGCTCAAAGCTAAAAACACAAGCGAGCAAAGACCCATGGGAAGGAAACCTGGGAAAAATTTGTATGGCCCATACAAAATCACGGTAACAGCACACAGAGGGTCATTCCAACTAGAAACAGTGGAAGGAAAACTACCACCAAACAAATGGAATGTCACCCACCTCAAGTACTTCAACTTTTAAGAAAAAACGTCCTCGAAGTCTTACTCTTTTTTCCCTCACTTGAGTTTTGTCCCAGTTGGGTTTTTCTCAAGGAGGTTTTTAACGAGGCGACGAGAGGGACACTTCAAGTAGAAGCGTGAATGGATGGAGACACAGGATGACTAGTTCATTGCTCAACCTCTCGATATACTTCCCCAGGTCGACCAATGAAGGGACTAGATAGACTGGAACTGGAACACCAGCCAATACTAGATATACTAGGACTGGAATGCCAGCCCAGAAAATATGTGAATTTCTCCAAGTGTATGAACAAAGCACAAATGCATGAAGTTCGCCCATATTTTCGCCAAACCCACAGCCAAAGCAATGTTGCCTCAACTCTTATTAGGCCCCCGACCATAACTAAATATAGGTTATATTCGGCCTCGTTCGAATTAACACCTATTCGGCCCTCAGTCAAAACTTAACACGGGTTATATTCGACCTTGTTCGAATTAACAACTATTAGGCCCCCGGCCATAACTAAATATACGTTATATTCGATCTCGTTCGAACTAACACCTATTCGTTCCTCATCCATAACTTAACACGGGTTACATTCGACCTCGTTCGAATTTACACATATTCGGCACCCGGCCATAACTAAATATAGGTTATATTCGGCCTTGTTCGTATTAACACCTATTCAGCCCTCGGCCATAACTTAACACAGGTTACATTCAATCTCGTCGAATTAACACCTATTCGGCCCCCGACCATAACTAAATATAGGTTATATTCGGCCTCGTTCGAATTAACACCTATTCAGCCCTCGGCCATAACTTAACACGGGTCACATTCGACCTCGTTCGAATTAACACCTATTCGGTCCTCGGCCATAACTAAATATGGGTAACATTCGACCTCACTCGAATTAACACCTATTCGACCCTCGGCCATATCAAACCTAAGTTTTGGTTCAACTTCGTTCAACCTAATTGAAATAAGTTTTTATGGTTAAGGCGACCAAGAAACAAAACAAAAAAAAGAGGCATACAAACTCGAACAAAAGGAAAAAAATCCGGTACGAGCAACAGAATTGACATTTCATACGTAGTATATTCTTTTTACAAAGGCTAGAAAAGACATCCACAAAATATATACACAAGTCTACAAACAAAAAGAAGGAAAAACAACTAATCTCCGCCACCACCATCACCACCAGGATACTCATACTCATACCAAGTGTCATGTTCAATATGATCCACGCCCACATCCTCTTAGTCATCACCAGCCTCCGGTGTAGCGGGGTCATAGCCACAAGCAATCTGAGTTATACGTGCCTTAGCACGAGCATCTTCGAAGTCGGCCTCCGAAACTATCCATGCCCTCATGAGATCTCTAAATATATCCAGTTGAGCTTCGGCATGGATCCACTTCTCATATAGATCCCGCGGAATATCAAGAAAAGCAGAAGTGCGAGAAGAAGACGGTTGAGCCGATAACTGCCTTCTCGACCTCAAGAACAATAACTTGATCACCAAGGCATGAAACCTCTTTTTCCAGTTCCCCTATCCGCTCATCAAGACCATTCTGGATAAGCCTTAATAAGCGGAGGGACTAACTGTATAGGCCAAAATCTGCCCTAAGGAAATTTAGTGTAAAGCGACATTAAGGAAGGGATCGTTCGAGGTCGACCAAGAAGCATCAATGTTCGTGACTGAGGAGTCAACCACGGCCGAGGTCGATTGTTGTGTAAATGGTTGTAATGGTCATTATTTGAAATACGATATTGATGAGAATATTCCATGGGACATTGTCCTCACTTATACTACTAGAGTTGTTAGAAATATGTCTTGTATAAATAGAAAAAGAGATAAGGGGATAAGGTATGTAATATTCACTTGATAAGAACACTTTTTGAGAAGAAGATTTTCTCTCTAGCAAAAATACAAACTTTACCTTTTCGCCAAGATTCTTGCTCACATTATTCCGTACTCTCCATCAGATCCGAGCATAATTCATTATTCTAAGATTTGTTTGTCATTCATCATTGTGAGAAGGAACAATCATATATCTCATTCATTATTGAATGAATCATTCTCCTTATTTACATAAATATCATTTATTGTTTGATATTCCTCCATTATTGCTCACACGTTTTTTTTTTTTTTGGAATATTAAATGTGCATTATTTTCGGCTTTCCACTGACTTCATCTTATATTATCTGTGTTGTCAAGTTCTAAATCTAGAGTCAAACATTCACCACTAAAGTCTTGTATCCTTAGAATTATGGAGGAAATAAGATTTTTGCTCCTGTATACTTGCAGTTTAAGAAAAACAAAGAATCTCATACGTTAACAAAATGTAATTATTCATAACAAACATTGATATGATAATGTAGCCTACTATAATTAACTAATTAAATTACACGAATAGTACTACTTAAATTCTCGCATTGTGAGTGCATGTAATTAAGTTAAATCCTAAAAGTAAACAACACAAATTTGATAGAAATATATCTACCATTGCCATCTCTTGGAATCCGGAATCATTTTGTTGTCTTTTTGGACAAAAGTTATTTTAATGCGCGTAAAAAACGTTATATTTCTATATATAACGCTGAAATTGTCTGCGCTATACTTTAATGGTGATTTCAGCCGTTAAGGTATAGCGCAGTAAATTCATGCGCTATACATCTTTAGCGCCGAAAATCTGTGCGCTATGCACTGACGATTTGACTGCCAGGTATAGCGCATGGAATTAAAAAGCTATACTTGTATAGCGCATGGAATTAAAACGCTATACCTGTTTATGGGCCCACCAATAAGTTAACTGACATAACAATAATTCAAATGTGTATAGCGCACATTAAAAGAGCGCTATACATCAAAATTTTCATTCCCCCCGGGCTAGCCATTTCCTATATTAAGGGGTTAGGATTTTAGGAAAATTCATTCAAAAAATATTCTAACTCCCGTTCAAACTTTTCTTCTTATTAAATTCTCAAGCATTTTTTCATAATGTCTGAAGAGCGTAAAATAAGAGTTTCATTATATTGGGGGGGGGGGGGGGTGAGGCTGTGATGGAGAATAACTCTGTGAGGTACAGTTTATCTCCACAATGTCATGTTAAATTGCCATTTACAATGGAGTACGATAAATTGATATCATTGTTATGCAAAAAATTGAGTGTGAGGAAACGTTCGGTGATACTTAAAGTAACCGGAAGATATTCGTATTCCGTCACTCCGCAAGGGGTTGCTTTTACTCGGAGTTTAACATCGACGATGATGAAACTTTGAGGGATTTTTTGAGGACTCCGGATGAATGCCGGTAATTTCCTGTAATCAAAATGTTGTATATGTACGTCAAGGTTGAAGACGTTCCCAACAATGAGGTTGCGCGTATAGGTATAATCCCCAATTCTCGGGTGGTTATTCTGGAGCAGTTTTTGCCGGAAAGGTTCCGGATGAAAGAGTTTTTCTTGATTTGAACTTATCAGCCTCGGCGAATGAGCAGCGAGAAAATAATTTATCTCCTACTTTACATAATTCACAAGACGAGTGGTAGACTTTAATTTTCTTTTGTGTTACGATATACATTTTTGTTGTATTGAATTTGTATTAACGCTCATATATTTAACAGGGGGTACCAGCCGGATATGAATTTTACAAATTATGAACCCAAGCATAGTTTTAGTGTGTTGGATCATGGTGGTCCATCCGGGAGTCATCACCTAAATGAAAATGTCCATCAAGGAATTTCATCACATTACGACTTGTAAGTGAAGTGATACAGCTATATGGAAAGTATTTATTAATTTCAGTAGCTTATTATTTTGTTGGTTGTGCAGTGAAAACGAGCAAGTTGAACCACATGTACTCACTCAATTTCCCGAAGACGATGTATTAAATCGGGATCTGGCAGATACACAGAGTGAGGAAGAGAACAGTGATTACGAAAACAATGCCGATGAATCTGGAGACGAGACACCCTTTCCTCGTGAGGATGATGATGAGGAGCATGAGAAGGAAAGACCTGATTTGTCGAGAGAGTATGCTCCACCCCCAACCTAGACGAAGAGTGTACAAGTCCCAAGTGTCATTTTCATTCAAGGGAGATCCCTTACCTTGATAACTTGCCAAGCATGCCGGATGTGGAAGCTCTCACAAGAGATTTTGATGAAATTCGGACAGCAATGTGGGATGAGTCTACAAGTATGGATATGCACCGCTACCCATGCTATAAATGCGTCGTCCATACTGGAACGATCATCCCTCTAATAATGTGTCGGCTCTCATATAGGCCCCCTCGGTATATATTGCGGATGACCAAACTGGCGAAGTACCCACTTCGAGGCATGATGCTCCACAATATCGAGGCATATGAGCGAGGCGGAAGTTCTCCAAATCAGTCGGCCGGCTGATAATAGGTGAATTATACTATAATTAGGCCCCTAATGAACCATATTTTGTATTATTTTTAATATAAATATTGATAAAAAATGCTCTGATTAATGTTTTTCATGTATTGCAGGTTATATATCACAAGAAGAGAACTTTGGAGCATTTTTGGAATCAATTATGGGAAAAGGAGGCCAATCAAATAATACCTATGAAGTGCACCAAATGATCAAGCAAAGTAAGGAGCTGAAGGCTGACCACCGCGGCCGCGGTCGACCGCGGTGCGACCGCGATGGAGCAAGACTAGGGGTGTTCAAAACCGATCCGAAACCGAAAACCGAACCGAACCGAAGCTTAATGGCTT